>JARACY010002030.1:0-48058 GCA_029255725.1 Scrobipalpa atriplicella
CTATATTTTCATGTTCACAAATAAACCAAAATTAGTAAATATAAAATTCTCTTTATTTTCAGATACACGTTAGACATGGAGCAGACTGACGTCATCACTTGCCTGGCCCTCATCTCTCACGTCCTCTGCTACGCCAACTCTGCCATCAACCCTCTCATCTATAACTTCATGAGTAGTAAGTATCCATTCCACCACGTACCAAAATATATTTTACGATTTCTTAATTTCATACATGCATACATATAATCACGCCTTTATCCCTAATGAAGTAGGCAGAGAGAGTTCCGCCACGTCTGACAAGTTGTGAGGGTTATTCCAGATAGATCAGTAAATATAGTGACAGGTTGTCAGCCCATCGCCTAAATTACAATACCTACTGTAGCCCTCCGGCCGGCCATTGCCGGGAGGAGATGCAGCTGGCACATTCTATGTTTTTCTATCGCTCTCAGTCCAGCATAGAAATTCAAAGGTTGTGTGTTGTGTGGGGAACTCAATATTGTTTTTACACTTCTTGAAAGTATTTCTTCTTAGTTTTGCTGCCTGAGCAATCCCCTATCAGTTTGCAAAAATCTGTCTCTTACTTGTCTATCTATACCTCTTTTCCAGGCAAATTCCGCCGCGAGTTCCGTCGCTCTTTCTGCTGCCACGTCGACCCGACCCAGGACAGCCTATCCACACTAACCCGGGCTACAACATCCAAGAGCGGGAGAAGCATTCCCCTACGCAGTATGACGTCACTACGCCCGAACACTCGTAGCTCCTTCCACAACGGGTACAGCCACACGTTCAATAAGAACGGGTATAGTCACCCGCCGTATAATCATAGTGATTATATGTATGCATGTATGAAATTAAGAAATCGTAAAATATATTTTGGTACGTGGTGGAATGGATACTTACTACTCATGAAGTTATAGATGAGAGGGTTGATGGCAGAGTTGGCGTAGCAGAGGACGTGAGAGATGAGGGCCAGGCAAGTGATGACGTCAGTCTGCTCCATGTCTAACGTGTATCTGAAAATAAAGAGAATTTTATATTTACTAATTTTGGTTTATTTGTGAACATGAAAATATAGAAACAAAAAGAAAACGTGACTGAGGTTTTGAAGGATAACAAAACGCATTTTAAAATCCTGGTCGCGTGAAATATTGTTTTATTCAACTACAAGTACTATCATATTTACCTACTTTATTATTATTATTATTTATTTCACAAAATGGCGTCACATCTCAAGTTGAGACGTATTTTGCCATTATATTTGATTACATTTATATTTGATTAGTTTTATCTTGAATATCACTTAAGTTTAAATAATTGAAGTCAATAGCGTTACATTTGATATTTATAGCTCGAAATCGAGTTGCTTATCTGACACTGGCATAAGCCGAGTAAACTTTGTGGTGGCATCTATATTCTGTATAAATTATCATGTTAGTGTCAAGTTTGTTTAGGCTTGTACGACTTGTGTACAACCAATATAATTATAACTGTCAATATTACATTGAGATAAACAAACATTTCATAATAGCATCTTAGCATACATAAATACAGGGTGTTAGAGACAACTTCCCGCAAACCGATAGGGGTTGTTCAGTCAACGAAACTGAACAACTTATTACGCCAGGTTTTTTTTTTTTTTTTTTTTTCAGGAAATAAAAATTTTAACTTCCTAAGAGAATTTCCTGTTGAAAGTTGTTCAGTTTCGTTGACTGAGCAACCCCTATCAGTTTGCGGGAAGCTGTCGCTCACGTAGTTAAATCCGCATCCTTTAAAGTAAACTTTTAATCTTTAATAGCGAGAAAATCTAGAGAAAATAGAATTACATTGTTCATTTAAATTTATAATTCAAGGCTGTTTTCGACTGATTATACTCCTTGGTAGCACAAATGGTAGTACAGCTTGACAAGAAAGTGAATGGAAAAATTTACGGCGCCACGCCACTTTCTTTGAAAATTGGGATCACATAATATCAGATTTAATTGACAACACATAAGATTTTTTGTATGGCGAAATTTTAGTTCCATCTGTCACCGCATCAAACTCTTTTTTGCCAAGCTGTAGAATCTCACTTTTTTTACCGTATTTTTTTCCAAAACATTCAGAATAGGTAGTTTGTTTTGATTAAATGACCAACCTATGCTTTCAAAAGGGCTGGAAGAGCAAGAAGTGTCACCACATCACATCCCACCATAAAATCAAGTTTTACTTTTATGATCCAATCTCCGTAGAGACTATTAGCCGGTTCATGCAATCATGGGTTGATGTTTTTTTTTGTTTTTCAGCTCAGCTGCGCTGCCGTCGCAAGGCTGCCAAGATGCTGGTCGCTGTGGTCGTTATGTTTGCAGTTTGCTACTTCCCTGTCCACCTGCTTTCAGTCCTCAGGTCAGTAGGAACTAGTTTAAAAAAAACCATGCCATCCGTTCCTCCTCCCTACTGTTTTTAATTATCTACACTAGAACCAAGGAACATCAACATTTGGGGTGGAATCGGATGGGATCTACCTCCTAGTGGTCCACCCTGGGCAACGGCAACACAGGCTTGCCTGAAGTCCGGCTGAATGATTCCAACATAGCGGTGGTAGGCTCCGCAAGTGGCCGCCTGGCTCGCGACCACCCTCTAACCGGAGTCCGGCGCCAAACAGCTTGCTGTGTTCCGTCGGTGCGTGAGACTACCAGTGCCTTAACAGGAGTCTTCTGGGTTAGCTCGCTCCATCGTCGACTCTGTCACGGTCATCGCTCACCTTTGTGTCTAGAGTCAAGAGCTAACCCATCCCAAGAAAAAAAAAAAAAAACATCAACCCATGATTGCATGAACCGGCTAATAGTCTCTACGGAGATTGGATCATAAAAGTAAAACTTGATTTTATGGTGGGATGTGATGTGGTGACACTTCTTGCTCTTCCAGCCCTTTTGAAAGCATAGGTTGGTCATTTAATCAAAACAAACTACCTATTCTGAATGTTTTGGAAAAAAATACGGTAAAAAAAGTGAGATTCTACAGCTTGGCAAAAAAGAGTTTGATGCGGTGACAGATGGAACTAAAATTTCGCCATACAAAAAATCTTATGTGTTGTCAATTAAATCTGATATTATGTGATCCCAATTTTCAAAGAAAGTGGCGTGGCGCCGTAAATTTTTCCATTCACTTTCTTGTCAAGCTGTACTACCATTTGTGCTACCAAGGAGTATAATCAGTCGAAAACAGCCTTGAATTATAAATTTAAATGAACAATGTAATTCTATTTTCTCTAGATTTTCTCGCTATTAAAGATTAAAAGTTTACTTTAAAGGATGCGGATTTAACTACGTGAGCGACAGCTTCCCGCAAACTGATAGGGGTTGCTCAGTCAACGAAACTGAACAACTTTCAACAGGAAATTCTCTTAGGAAGTTAAAATTTTTATTTCCTGAAAAAAAAAAAAAAAAAAACCTGGCGTAATAAGTTGTTCAGTTTCGTTGACTGAACAACCCCTATCGGTTTGCGGGAAGTTGTCTCTAACACCCTGTATTTATGTATGCTAAGATGCTATTATGAAATGTTTGTTTATCTCAATGTAATATTGACAGTTATAATTATATTGGTTGTACACAAGTCGTACAAGCCTAAACAAACTTGACACTAACATGATAATTTATACAGAATATAGATGCCACCACAAAGTTTACTCGGCTTATGCCAGTGTCAGATAAGCAACTCGATTTCGAGCTATAAATATCAAATGTAACGCTATTGACTTCAATTATTTAAACTTAAGTGATATTCAAGATAAAACTAATCAAATATAAATGTAATCAAATATAATGGCAAAATACGTCTCAACTTGAGATGTGACGCCATTTTGTGAAATAAATAATAATAATAATAAAGTAGGTAAATATGATAGTACTTGTAGTTGAATAAAACAATATTTCACGCGACCAGGATTTTAAAATGCGTTTTGTTATCCTTCAAAACCTCAGTCACGTTTTCTTTTTGTTTCTATATTTTCATGTTCACAAATAAACCAAAATTAGTAAATATAAAATTCTCTTTATTTTCAGATACACGTTAGACATGGAGCAGACTGACGTCATCACTTGCCTGGCCCTCATCTCTCACGTCCTCTGCTACGCCAACTCTGCCATCAACCCTCTCATCTATAACTTCATGAGTAGTAAGTATCCATTCCACCACGTACCAAAATATATTTTACGATTTCTTAATTTCATACATGCATACATATAATCACTATGATTATACGGCGGGTGACTATACCCGTTCTTATTGAACGTGTGGCTGTACCCGTTGTGGAAGGAGCTACGAGTGTTCGGGCGTAGTG
Source organism: Scrobipalpa atriplicella (assembly GCA_029255725.1). Classification (NCBI taxonomy): domain Eukaryota; kingdom Metazoa; phylum Arthropoda; class Insecta; order Lepidoptera; family Gelechiidae; genus Scrobipalpa; species Scrobipalpa atriplicella. The sequence continues at coordinate 4,319 of JARACY010002030.1, forward strand.
ACGTCATACTGCGTAGGGGAATGCTTCTCCCGCTCTTGGATGTTGTAGCCCGGGTTAGTGTGGATAGGCTGTCCTGGGTCGGGTCGACGTGGCAGCAGAAAGAGCGACGGAACTCGCGGCGGAATTTGCCTGGAAAAGAGGTATAGATAGACAAGTAAGAGACAGATTTTTGCAAACTGATAGGGGATTGCTCAGGCAGCAAAACTAAGAAGAAATACTTTCAAGAAGTGTAAAAACAATATTGAGTTCCCCACACAACACACAACCTTTGAATTTCTATGCTGGACTGAGAGCGATAGAAAAACATAGAATGTGCCAGCTGCATCTCCTCCCGGCAATGGCCGGCCGGAGGGCTACAGTAGGTATTGTAATTTAGGCGATGGGCTGACAACCTGTCACTATATTTACTGATCTATCTGGAATAACCCTCACAACTTGTCAGACGTGGCGGAACTCTCTCTGCCTACTTCATTAGGGATAAAGGCGTGATTATATGTATGCATGTATGAAATTAAGAAATCGTAAAATATATTTTGGTACGTGGTGGAATGGATACTTACTACTCATGAAGTTATAGATGAGAGGGTTGATGGCAGAGTTGGCGTAGCAGAGGACGTGAGAGATGAGGGCCAGGCAAGTGATGACGTCAGTCTGCTCCATGTCTAACGTGTATCTGAAAATAAAGAGAATTTTATATTTACTAATTTTGGTTTATTTGTGAACATGAAAATATAGAAACAAAAAGAAAACGTGACTGAGGTTTTGAAGGATAACAAAACGCATTTTAAAATCCTGGTCGCGTGAAATATTGTTTTATTCAACTACAAGTACTATCATATTTACCTACTTTATTATTATTATTATTTATTTCACAAAATGGCGTCACATCTCAAGTTGAGACGTATTTTGCCATTATATTTGATTACATTTATATTTGATTAGTTTTATCTTGAATATCACTTAAGTTTAAATAATTGAAGTCAATAGCGTTACATTTGATATTTATAGCTCGAAATCGAGTTGCTTATCTGACACTGGCATAAGCCGAGTAAACTTTGTGGTGGCATCTATATTCTGTATAAATTATCATGTTAGTGTCAAGTTTCTAGTTTGGGACTTGCAGCTACATTAGTTCTGCTAATTGGAACAAAACTTTGGTACCTATTACGAGAATTTTCCAACTAGCAAAACTTGGTTCAGCCTACTTCTCTTTGACTTTTCAGTGTCAAGGTGAAGGTATTTAAAGTGTCAATCACTTATCTATATATACCGAGATAAAATACATTAATTTATAAATAAATCTATTTATTTGTTTGTAGCAAATTTTTCAATTCAATTTCCTGTTGAAAGTTGTTCAGTTTCGTTGACTGAGCAACCCCTATCAGTTTGCGGGAAGCTGTCGCTCACGTAGTTAAATCCGCATCCTTTAAAGTAAACTTTTTTAATCTTTAATAGCGAGAAAATCTAGAGAAAATAGAATTACATTGTTCATTTAAATTTATAATTCAAGGCTGTTTTCGACTGATTATACTCCTTGGTAGCACAAATGGTAGTACAGCTTGACAAGAAAGTGAATGGAAAAATTTACGGCGCCACGCCACTTTCTTTGAAAATTGGGATCACATAATATCAGATTTAATTGACAACACATAAGATTTTTTGTATGGCGAAATTTTAGTTCCATCTGTCACCGCATCAAACTCTTTTTTGCCAAGCTGTAGAATCTCACTTTTTTTACCGTATTTTTTTCCAAAACATTCAGAATAGGTAGTTTGTTTTGATTAAATGACCAACCTATGCTTTCAAAAGGGCTGGAAGAGCAAGAAGTGTCACCACATCACATCCCACCATAAAATCAAGTTTTACTTTTATGATCCAATCTCCGTAGAGACTATTAGCCGGTTCATGCAATCATGGGTTGATGTTTTTTTTTTTTTTTCTTGGGATGGGTTAGCTCTTGACTCTAGACACAAAGGTGAGCGATGACCGTGACAGAGTCGACGATGGAGCGAGCTAACCCAGAAGACTCCTGTTAAGGCACTGGTAGTCTCACGCACCGACGGAACACAGCAAGCTGTTTGGCGCCGGACTCCGGTTAGAGGGTGGTCGCGAGCCAGGCGGCCACTTGCGGAGCCTACCACCGCTATGTTGGAATCATTCAGCCGGACTTCAGGCAAGCCTGTGTTGCCGTTGCCCAGGGTGGACCACTAGGAGGTAGATCCCATCCGATTCCACCCCAAATGTTGATGTTCCTTGGTTCTAGTGTAGATAATTAAAAACAGTAGGGAGGAGGAACGGATGGCATGGTTTTTTTTAAACTAGTTCCTACTGACCTGAGGACTGAAAGCAGGTGGACAGGGAAGTAGCAAACTGCAAACATAACGACCACAGCGACCAGCATCTTGGCAGCCTTGCGACGGCAGCGCAGCTGAGCTGAAAAACAAAAAAAAATACACGTCAGCGCTTCCACGACTGGATGCATGTAAATTGCGCAATGCATGCAACATGCATGCAAGTTGCAAGTTGTAGTTTTTAACTTATAAAGGGAACGCGTTACTTACGCTGTCTGATCAAGTGCGGTATGTATGTAAAGTTACACGGGCAAGTGCTAGTTATATACAGAGTTTTACCTGGATAGTAAACAAACATATAAATAATCACGCCAAATGACATAGGGGATAGACAGGAAATTGAATTGAAAAATTTGCTACAAACAAATAAATAGATTTATTTATAAATTAATGTATTTTATCTCGGTATATATAGATAAGTGATTGACACTTTTTAAATAATAAATAAACATTGTACTGAATACAAGTCAAAGTGTCTGGTTACTGGCTATCAAATAGTTTGTTCTTGCAACTAACTCAGTTTGACTAGTTCGTTTTGATAACCATTAGCTAACATTTTGACTACTGATAAATAGACAACGATTAGCATACCTAGTTTGGGACTTGCAGCTACATTAGTTCTGCTAATTGGAACAAAACTTTGGTACCTATTAGAGAATTTTCCAACTAGCAAAACTGGTTCAGCTATTTCTTTTTTTCAGTGTAAGGTGAAGGTCTGTGTCAAACACTTGCACGCCATTAAAAACTTGCACTCAAATAAAAACTTGCACGCAAATAAAAAACTAAAACATTTTATTGAGCAAACTTTTGCTACTTTTGTAAAGAAAAAAATGTTCTTTTTATGGGATACATGAGACAGGCCGTAATATAATAACATAATAATAATAAAAAAAATCTGTTAATTAATACCTACGTCTGTGGTTTTATTTCTGATTCCTTATTTAATTAGTAATTACTGGTATTCATGATACATAATTCTTGGAAATGTGGTCTGTATAATTCTTAGAGCGGAAGGCCGTGTTGCTCTAAGGTATAATGTTTCAAAAGATTTGGCTGTATTCCAAGAATCTGTCAACCAATTAATTATCTGCTAATTAATTAGTTTGCTCAAGTAAGAAGATAATATCACCAATTTATAGGTATCGTGGCTCAGATTATGAAATAAGATAGAAGGAGGCCTACGAACTAAGTTTGGTCGTAAGAGACGAGTAAGTTACATGCACTTAAACTTTCATACAAACTCTTAATCTCTCACATTCTCCATTCCGTTCATACACAAAATTCCTAGAATCCATCTACTGACTTCACAATTATGTCAGAAAAAGAAGTAGCTGGTACATTCTATTATTTATATCGGTCCCAGTCCAGCGCAGAAGAATAAACACGTTAAATAAACCGGAAAAAAAAAGGGAAATTCCCTATTAACTCTGAGAACTGGAAACCTTTTCATTGGACTAATTGGTCCGGGCACAGATTACTTATGAGCGCGGCGAGCGTACAGAAAGCCCGCCCTCGCTGTCTTTCAAAATTGCTACCTAAATCAAAATTGCTTTTCCACTAGACGTCACGTCAACGGCAACGGCGACGGCACGGCAACGATCACGTGACAATATCTATGGGAATCGATGACATGCCGTGACGGTGCCGTGCCGGCAAGTGGAAAAGCGTGTCATATAATTTCATTGATTTTCATACATTATCACCTACGATATCGTCGACGGTGGTACATAGGCTCATAAATAATTACAGCTCCACAAATTCGAAGATTTGTGGACCATTTGTTATTGATATCTTCCCGATCAATTAAGAGGCAGTAGTTTCGTGAAAAAATCTATGTTCCTAGGGAAAAGTTGTTCAGTTTAATTGGTAGATTCCACAACCTAAAGTTTTGTTAGCAAATTTTTTTACCGGGTATGTCTTTTTGTTGATACTAACAAGAGGAAACCTTGCATAATTATTTAGAATGTAAAAAAAAAGATATTAGCAGTTTTTGGGCGTATTCAAGCAACCAAATACGCTGCAAGACTAATAATATCGGTTATTATTCATTTTAATTCACTCGATTGCTTCGTTGCGACAGTTTTAACAACCGGGCTCAAATCCTCTGAAAAGATATGGAAATGCCTGTAAACGTCTCGTCAATGTGTGCGTGATCAAAAAGGTGCATGCTATTGTATAGAGTGGACCATCTGTCTGGCCGCCCGCCGCGCTTATAAGTAATCTGTGGTTCGGGTCCACCCTTTCGGTCACACCTGTAGGTCAGGCGGCCTGCCCTTATGAACATGGAACCCTTATCAAAATCTGTCAATTATAATGTCAATCCTGTCAATATCACATGAGGACATTGCTGGCATAACTAATGAAGGGTTTTTCCATGGTTTTTGGTGTCTAAACAGGTCTTTCGTTTTAGTTTCCTTCTAAGCTATTAAGTCAATGTTCTATTCATAGAGCACGAAACAAATATTTGTTACCAAACTCTACAAAACACTAGAAGAAAAGATTGAAATGACGTCAAACATCTCAAAAATCTGCGTCGTTGTCAATCATTAGTTATTTCAGCTCTGCTGCTTATTCGTCGCAAGTAACAACGCACTTGGGATTACACACGGGGGTTAGGCTATTTCCAAATTTATATACCTACTAACGTTGCGGAAATTAATTAGAAAATGTCTGTATCTTTCATGACATGATAATGTAACATCATGACATGACATAACTCAATTAATTTGACTTGATGATTCGTGATAGGTCAGTTCTGTCTTCACAAAATCACCTTCATAATATCAATCAATCACAACATAATTATTACTTTTCTTTAATGTTACATTTTGTATAGTTTGAGGCAAGTAACTTGAATGAGAATGACACAATCCGCGCATTGAAAATTGAAGCAGTGAATTTTAGATGGGAAAATATTCTTAATTTCTTCACGTAGATTGGCCTTTAGTAAACAAATTATGGTCTACCACAGAAAACGGAATAAAACTGAACTTACTGAAACTGACAAACGTGAAAGGACAAGATAGAAATGATCACTTTTCAAGATCCCAGTTCTGAATATTAGGGTATTTTGGGTCCCAAAAATTAATACCTATACGTCAGTCTACCTACCTACTTCCTGTTTACATTAATTTTGATGTCATGTCATGACGTAAAGTGACACGTTCCGACATCGTAACGTGAACGTGACATGCCGCAACGTCACGTTGTGAATTTTTAGGATGCTTAGACGACGAAATATATTTACGTGCATTTTAAAACTATTATTCATCTCAAAATAAAATACATTTACTAATTTGTCTTGTCATCACTTAGTCTGGCTTAACTCACAGTCAGTCAGATAGTAAAAGGTCCTGAATTCGATTCCCACGGGAAAATTGAGGGTCAATTCACACCGGGAAGCGACGCTACCTTTCCCAGTCGAAAACCTTGCAAATTAAAAACAATTAAAAACGAAATCTATTTATACTTCAAACTGAATCTTTCGAATAGATTTTCCACATGAAACGGCTAATTTGATAATTACCAAGTTGGCAGTCGACTCACAAACTTGGACCGTTCAAACTTGGCAGACCGGAATTTTAATAATAGCCCACGTCAGCGGCTCTCAAAATTTTCTGACAGTGACCCACTATCATAGCTAGTGAGGCACCCTGCGCTAAGTCACCTATCAGTATCATTGACGGCAGTTATTCGGCGTTGCAAATGACACGGCTTATTTATACCTGTCACTTTCTATCGTGACAAAACAGAAATGGATGGAAGTAATTTTACTTAAGATTTAGTTAAGCCGCGAGACGTTCACTGATGGTATTCAGAGAATATTTAAGTTTGGCTTCATGCAGACGAACAGCACTTGCCAACTGCAGGTTATAAATGGCGACGGCTGCAGTCGTATCTGCAGTTGGCAAGTGGTGGTCGTCTGTATGAAACCTTAAGGCAACTATTTTAGGTCTATTGCACCCGTCATATAGGTCACTTATATTTTGCAACTCTACGATGAATAAAACTCACGACGAATAAAAATAATACTAAATCAGTAAGTCACCAAGTGAAGAATAATTACTTCTAAATTATCACAAAATTAAATAAAGCTTCATGTCAATGGACGAAAAGCGACACGAGAAGCTTGCACCCCAATTTGCTTTGTCTTAAGTCTCACACTTTGAGAAAGACTGGCTTGAGAGATGAAAAGACTTAAAGTTTAAGTCTTAAACTGCCTTCAAATTGGTTTTTTGGAATAATGTTGCTATGACAAATTTTATTATGAATCATCCAAAGTTTTTATTATTTAATAGATAACAATCCAAAAGGTAGAGTTATGAAAATGTCCTGAAAATTAATAAAAACTATGTAAAAACTGTCTGAGGCGTATGTCTAGCAGTGGACTGATTCAGGCTGATGATGATGATGATGAGAAACTATGAAAAGTCAACATTTTAGGAAACTCAACTTTTTGGGAAGTCGACATTTTAGGAAGTCGACAAAATGGTCCTAAAGGATGAGGATGATGTAAAAACTGGGTTACTAGTACCAAACTCGTTCTATCTTTATTTTGAACGTTTATTCCAAGAACGTTTACTTCCATGCTGGACTGGGAGTGATAGAAAAACATAGAATGTGCCAGCTGCATCTCCTCTCGGGCATGCTGTAAAAACCAGCTAAGGGATTTGAAGGTTTTAATATAAATTGTAATCTAGGCGATGGGCTGACAACCTGTCACTACAGCAATATAGATCTATCTTAAACAACCCTCAAAACTTGTCAGACGTGGCGTAATGACCTTTGTTTGGGTCGTTAACGCTCTGCCTACCCCATTAGGGATAAAGGCGTGATTTATGTATGTATGTATGTATTCCAAGAAATGAAATATATAAATTGTTCAGAGGAAATATACCCGAGGAATATACCTACGTGAATGAGTGAACTGAAACGTTTCGTCAATATTTTAGTTTGACAACTTTATGTAACTTTTCTAATATCGTACAAGTAAATAATGTTACTTTTTGACTGTGTTTTATCAAATAGGTACTATATCCTTTTGCGCAGCAGTTTCACCCGCGGATTAATGAATTATCCCATGGGAAACAGATATTTTCTAGCGGTAGAAAGTAGCCTATGTTCATTTTAAGTAACGAGTTATTTGGGTGGTAAATACATAGTTCAAATGTTTCAAAGCTTCGAATTTTGTACAAGTTTAAATGTTTTGCGGTTATTCTAATGTCGGAGAGTTCAAAGGTATTTTAAAGCTAAAAGGCTGTTTGGATATTATATTCTGTGGTAGTGATTAATTTGTAGTCTGTAATCTGTTTAGGTAAAAAGTTTTCTTCTTCCATGCTGGACCAGGAGCGATAGATAAACATAGAATATGCCAGCTGTTTTTAATAAAATAATAATCTATATTGGTACTTGGTGGGATTCGAACCATGACCCCCAGCACAAGAGGCAGCGCAGCGAGCCTATCCACTACACTGCTGGGCTTGTAAACAGTTTTAGTTTTAATAATTAAAAAGTTTTACTTTCAATAATTAATGTGCCTTGAGAATATTTGAATTAGTTCAACAAGAATTGGAAATAATTATTTTTCGGGATCCCGTCTCCCGGCTCGGTTCTGGGTCAAATTCCATGGAAGAGTCGATATCAATTTTATTAGCCTGTGATTCAATATCGGCTACTGTGAGTTATTGAGAATCAGATTACAGTATAGTGAGTGTAGGTACTAGCTTTCCGCCCACTGTTTCACTTCTCCCGCGTAATAAATGAGTTATTCCGTCTTCTTCTTCTTCTTAGCGAGTAGATTTTCAAATCAAACAACGACCCGATAAACCCTGGCGTCAAGAATTTTCAAACCGGCCTCTGAGATGGTTTCAGTAACGAGCACTATCAAAGACAGCGACCGGGACCGACGGCTTAACGTGCCCTCCTCCGAAGCAAAGAATCTTTTTCCTTTTCGGACAATCAGGTGATTCAGCCTGCAATGTCCTAACCAAACTGGGAAAAACCTCACAAAGTGATAAATTGACAAATATCAACTTTGTACAAAACATTTTTGGCAGGCCGGCGACGATACCGGTAAGAATCGATGCCGTTCCGTTGCCGTGCCAGCAAGTGGAAAGGCGTAGTATTTTTCATACTTTATCTCTTCCACGGTATCGTCGATATCTTGACGTTGCCGTAGCCGTGGACTTGCCACCTTATGGAAAAACGCCCAACGTAATATTTACTTCCATGCTGGACTGGGAGCGATAGAAAAACATAGAATGTGCCAGCTGCATCTCCTCCCGGGCATGCAGTAAAAACCAGCTAAGGGTTCGAGGGTCTCAGTATATTGTAATTTAGGCGATGGGCTGACAACCTGTCACTACAGCAATATACAGATCTATCATAAACATCCCTCAAAACTTATCAGACGTGGCGGAATGACCTTTGTTTGGATCGTTGATGCTCTGCCTACCCCATTAGGGATAAAGGCGTGACTATATGTATGTATGTACGTAATATTTACATTCTAGATGCACTCTACCGGAAAAGTAACAAATGGAAGTGTCGACATTTCGACATCCAAAAGAAATACGCGCAATTTATTTGTATGTCTTTCCAAAGAGAATAGGCGCATAGCACACTGCCGGTGCCGAGACGGAGGAAAATTATTTTGTTACGTTATAAGGGTTGGTCACGAAATTGAGCAACAATTTATTATTTTATGGAATCTCAAATAATTGTCTTCCAATACAAATCTGATTAAATAAGATTCTTTTCATTTTTTCAAAAAAAATTAGTTATGAAACTAATTCAGTTTCTTTGACTGAGCAATTCCTTTCAGATTGGGGGTTTGTTTCTTGCATCCTTTCTTCTTAACGAGTGGATTTTCGAGTCGAACAACGACCCGATAAACCCTGGTGTCAGAGTTTTCAAACCGCCTAGTAGCACAGCTATAGGCCTCTGTCATGGTTTCAGTATCGACCACTATCAAAGACAGCGACCGGGACCGACGGCTTAACGTGCCCTCCGAAGCACGGAATCTTTTTTCTTTTCGGACAATCAGGTGATTCAGCCTGCAATGTCCTAACCAAACTGGGGAAAACCTCACAAAGTGATAAATTGACAAATATCAACTTTGTGTTCCCCCCCTGGGAATCGAACCCAGGACCTCCGGATCGTAAGTCCACAGCTTAGACCACTAGACCACAGAGGCAGTTAAGTCTTGCATCCTTAGGCGCATGGCATACTGGGAGAGTCGAGTCGGCGACGCCGCCGTAACTTTTGCTGACAGATTTTCTATATCACGGCGAAAATTGCAGATTCGAAGCTGCGCTGAAGTTAGGCTTAGCACGCAGGGCGATTTTTTTCGCGCGAATTAAATTCGCAAAAATCTGTGATGTATGGAGTTGTATGAAGGTGCACGCACTCGCGGAAAAAAAACCCGCGCGAGATTATACCTACATACAGTCCCAACTGCGTTTTTTTTTTCGCGCGAGTGAAATCGCCCTGCGTGCTAAGCATACCTACAGAAAATGTATTTGTCATTGTCCGCCTCGCTCGACTCTTCTTGTATGCCGTGCGGTTTACTGTAGAAAAAGCGGCGTAGTGTGCTATGTGCTTTACGATTCGAGTTAAGAATTTATTATGTCTCGAGAAGCGCGCGATGAAACGTGGTAACAACATGCTCTTGAAAGTACTCGCATTTGTATGTATGTACTTGAATTATCGAGTAATTGGACTGTTTAGTACAAAATAATGATATTTAATTTAACTGTAATTTTCTACCTAATTTTGTTAATTCTATGGGTCTTTTAGGCTCGTATTTATAAAGCGATCTCAAGATTGTGTAGCAGTACTTTCAAGATGATTTGCGAACCCTTTCACTATTCTCATTATACTTAAAAGTCTCAACTTAAAACTAAATGGCCTAATGCCGAAAAGGTTCCCAGCTCAGCATTATGCTAATAGATAATGAAGCGTGCTCACTCAACCGAACAAACGCGCGTCACGACATAATTTTGTCACAGCATTCTGACTAAATTATAATAATTATGACATGGTCTCCATGGTCTATACTACGTAAGAAATATTACAATACACTGGCAGTACATTGAGGGCATTTTATATCGGAGACTTCGGAAGCAGTTGAATCAATAAAAAAAATATACGGGTCGCACTCCGGGAGTGCCGGCAGAAGCGAAAACTCAACAGATGGCCCTAGTAAGTTTCTAAAACGCGGTAAATTAGTGATCGGCCATTTTACTTGACCTCTTGCTTGGCCTCTGTTTGCATACAGTTTGTGTGTGACCAGAGGTCAGGACTCTGGTTTGACGTGATTTTAAGATTTTTTACCCATCCCAAAACTGCACAACGCCGCCGCTAAAGAAGTTTTCATTTCAAAAACCACTCACTCTGTTCGGACGGAGTCAGCTTCATCATCTCGGCATGTCCGGGGATCTTCTCTGACCGCCACAACACCCGGACTATCTGGTAGTACGCCACGGACATCAGGGATAGCGGAATCCTGGAACAAAAAAAAAAACATTTTGGTTGTCTGTAAAGTCGGTTTACGGACGATAGTTTAACGTGACAACGTCATAACAAAACATTCGGCGCAAATAGATAACTGACCATCTTTCTATGTACCTTGTTTAATAGCGAATAAACGATTGTTGTTATTATTATAAATATATGACCTTGAGCTTGACCTTGACCCTGGCCTTGACCTTGCCTTTGACGTTACATTGCGTCATCATTTTTCGTGCATGCAGCCGGCGTTCATCGATTTATTAGACGTTGTCACGTCAATAAAAAGTCTTGATTACTTGGATAAAGAGAATGAAGAGTCTGGAGCTTAACCTTACAATCTAGAGTACTGAGATCGAATCCCACGGGAGAGTACAATATAAAGTCGATACATACATACATACATAACGGATAGGCAGAGCGAAAGCGTAAACGTCCTAAACTAAAAAAGGTCGTTTCGCCACGTCTGACAAATTTGGAGGGTTATTAGATAGATCTGTATATTGCTATAGTGACAGGTTGTCAGCCCATTGCCTAAAAATTACAATACTGAAACCCTCGAATCACTTAGCTGGTTTTTACAGCATGCCCGGGAGGATATGCAGCTGGCACATTCTATGTTTTTCTATCACTCCCAGTCCAGCATGGAAGTAAAAGAAAGTCGATAGTGGCCAAGATTCGAATGAAACACGATTTAACTAAAATAAAACCACATCTGTCATTTTCTTCCATGAGAGAACACAAAGGGACGGCACTAATCCTGTCAAATCAAGAAGTGCTGTAGAAGTATCGACGAATGTAACTGACAGAATAAAAAATTTTATCGTCTATAATAATATTTCAATACATCCGTCTTTCTAACCTAGGTATATGACAGTTACAATACTGTATTGTATTTACTCGTATGCCTTCCCATTGTATTGGAATATGGAACATTGCTATTCACAGGTGTTGGAATGGTTTCCTCTATATGGAAATTTGGTCCGGGATTAAATATAGACATATTGGTGTGTAGTGGCAACATAGTCGCACTACAACCTGTTTTGAGTAGACACTCCTTTTGAAAAATATGATCTTCTATTGTTACCTTTGCTCGCTCTCTTGCTTGAGACTCTCGAATCGATCTTTTTTTTTCTTTTTTCTTTTTGAATATTTTATGGCTTGGATTCAAGTCCTTTAAGCTAAGTCTTAATTTTGGTCACTACTTATTTTGGACTCGAACCGATCGAGTTGTGAATGAGTTTATGGCCAGGAAAGTTTTGGAGATGTCACAATTTTCAGCAAACCTTAGATTCGGCATCCCAAAAACGATTGAAGAATTGAAAACAATTGTGACGTCATCTCCAAAACTTTCCCACCGTCCAAAGGGCCCTGACCGTGTTATATGGGCGCTTTTCCACTAGACGGCACGTCAACGGCAACGGCGACGGCACGGTACCGTCGACGATATCGTAGGTGAGATAATGTATGAAAATCAATGAAATTATATGACACGCTTTTCCACTTGACGGCACGGCACCGTCACGGCATGTCATCGATTCCCATAGATATTGTCACGTGATCGTCGCCGTGCCGTCGCCGTTGCCGTTGACGTGCCGTCTAGTGGAAAAGCGCCCATCTTTTATTCATAATATCGCATGTGTATAATTTTATTGTTTCTATGGACTACCAGTGACACCTTTATATTTATTTATACTTACTTTATATTTTACACGTAAACAGATATAGAGTGGGTGTTCGTATCAGTGAGTTTTCTTTCACTACGTCACCCGAATTAAAATGGTAGGTAATAATACTACCTGTCGACACCGAAATATAAAAATATGGAACGCCCTCGATATAGGTGTATTGAATGCCAGTATTTATTTGTTACTGTATTTTATTTTTATTTCTTTATTTTTATTTTTTTCATGGAATCTGAAATAAATACACTCTCCATATATAACGGCTTCTGTGGTCTATTTGTCTGAGCCATGGATTCCTATTTTGGAGGTCATACAGTGACCGAAAAACGTCAGCCAGCTCAAATAATCATTTAGCTTTTAACTTTAGTTCACACCGGAAAGCGACGCGACGCGGCACGCACTTTTCAAGAGCGTAATAAAACTACTTATAGAACTTTTTTACGATATGCAAAAAGTCTCGTGATACAACGCATGTGAAACGAGATGCCATCCAGGCATCTACGCTCTGCGTCGCGTCGCTTCGCTTCCTGATGTGAACTGACCTTTAGTCTAGTCTGTTATTCGGTTGGTCAGGCATATGTTGGACAAGTCAAAATCACCTGCCGAATTTTAACCGCTAAAAGAATTCGCGAATTATCTGTTTAAGATAAGAAACATTTTTTAAAAGGTAAGGAAATGAATTCTGCTATCACGCGAATACGTAATTAAACGAAATGTTTCAAGCATTCAAGAGAAAAGATTATCAATTTTAAAAGAAAATGAATCTTTTTGATTTGATTTCATTTTGATTTTCCTGTTTTTTATCCTCATGGAATAGACGAAAGACAGATTTTAATAATTACGCCCAAGTAGAAAATTGGGTACTTGACTGGGTAGCTTAAAAAATTCAAAACGTTTATACTTAAAACTGATGGCTAAAAATATTGTGGATTTCATTCATCATTTAAAAAAAAATGCACATTTTGATTTTAACAATCGAATTAAAAGTATATAAGTTATTGATTTGATTAGTCAATATTTACTAAAATGTGACGTCATAATTTACTATTTTCATACAAAAAAGCGTTTTTGACATTTCATAAAAAGTTGCTGATTTGACTAGTTGGAAAGTAGCCAATTAACAGCGTTTTTTCAGAAGTATTTGTAGGTATTAAATATGTATTTTCCTTCCGAGAACATGTTTTTAAGAAGAATACCTACCTATAAATAGGATTATTAAAAAATTACGAGGAAATAATATTTTTTGAAAGAATTGTTTGTATTCCACGAAATATCTTCAGATTAATATAAAATTATGAGGCCACTTATTAAGTAGTGGTACCGTTGTGCTGTTAGGTATTAGTTATCATCATCCCGATCTCGGCCCGTGTGGTGCCGGGTTAGAATAACATAACCCCATAACTTCCTGCGGGTGTCGTAAAAGGCGACTAAGGGATAAATCCAGGGAATGGGCAGCAGCGTTCCCTGTGAATGGAAAACTTCTACTGCGCTCACCAACCCGCCTGCCAAGCGTGGTGAGTAAGGCATATACCCCCCAATTTCGGGGCTGATGATGATGATGATGAATCATCAGCTCATATACGTCCGAGGGTCACGAGTAGGGAGTATATATGTTCCTTGGTCACGAGCCTACATTTAATACTTGGCGTAAGTACTTGTTAGTAATATTTCTTTATATTTAGTTTTTTTAATACCTATTAATATAGGATCCTTTCAGAGACACAGTTGCAATGACGACGAAACTGAACAAAATTTTAAAAGAAATTCTTCCGGGAAATAAATGAAAAATTACAGACGATTGGTATGGGGAAAAAAGGTATTCAGGTATTACAGTTTTTTTGTGACATTTGTTCAATTTGCTCTGTCCAAATAGTAGCTACATCTACATAGAGAAACTAAACAAATATTTCAGGAAATACCACAATTTTAGCTGTTATCTACCCCTTAATGGAACTTTCTCTACCCCCAAGGCGCAAGTTATACGCTGGCAACGTGAAACTTGTGTAATTCTATAACGTTGAGGTTAAATCAGGAAGATTAAACTTTAAGCTAAAGGCTAAAGTTAGTAATAAAATGACGTCACGTTCTATCATAAATATTATGATACGATGGTCTTAGTTATAGCACTTCTTAACGAGCTTACTATTTTAACATGAAACTTTTAATTGATTTATGGATAGATTATCACTATTTTAGAGACTTTTCATTGTAACTTCGTCGAATTATCCTTTCAAACAAAATCTTCGAAACTGTATATTTATTTCAGTACCTAATGAAAAATGAGTTCTTGTGGACTAGTACTAGGTACACTCACAGTTAAAAGTTTGAAATTTAATCGTGCGTGGGATTCAATTATCAAACCCACGCATTCCTTTTAATTTCGCTGGAGTCGTGATTGAGGTCTGTCAGATTAAAAGTTGAGAATTAAATCCGATCGGCAAAAAAAAAAGCGAACGATATACCTACTTAGAATATGAGGTAAAAATAGCGTTTACAAAGCCAATGGGCGTTTTTCCACTAGACGGCACGTCAACGGCAACGGCGACGGCACGGTACCGTCGACGATATAGTAGGTGAGATAATGTATGAAAATCAATGAAATTATATGACACGCTTTTCCACTTGCCGGCACGGCACCGTCACGGCATGTCATCGATTCCCATAGATATTGTCACGTGATCGTCGCCGTTGCCGTTGACGTGCCGTCTAGTGGAAAAGCGCCCATTGGGCGTTTTTCCACTAGACGGCACGGCAACGACAGGGCAACGTCCTGATAACGTCCACCTAGTTCCAATCTGAGCGCGCACACACGCGCATGCTTCGTACGAATACAAAACATAATAATAAATGCAGTTTGGAAGGCCAGCGACGATACCGGTAGGAATTATTGCCGTGCCGCTCTGCCGTTACGATGCCGTGCCGTCTAGTCGAAAAGCGGCCATTTCCCTACTTTCATTACAAAATTTGAATTTCTAATATCACTGAAGTCGTGATTCTAATACTTAAAAGGCTCTCCTTTCCGTTTCCTATTGAATGAATTTTCCTTATTTAGAGTCAGTTCACACCAAGAAGCGACGCGACGTGACATGGAGCGAAGGTGCTTGAAGACGCATCTCATTGTGGCGGCGCACTGCGAGAAATATTCTTCTTCTACTATCTTTTTGCATAATAAAATTAGTTCTATATGTACCACACTCTTTAAAAGTGCGCCCCTTCACGTCACTTCCCGGTGTGGATTGACCATTTCTTTAAAGTTGGGGGTTGTGTTTTGACTAAAAGCAGCGATAGAGCAAAAAATAAAAAACACAGGTAAATAGCAGCATAAGGAAGCTTTTTTAAAAAATGTTGATATGAGTTACCGTAGTGAAAGAATTTTATTTCCTTCATATTCTCCAAAATCTAACCAAATATTTTTATTTTATATTGCTCCTGGGATGTAGATAGATTTAGGTTAGCAAAAGAAGCCTAGCGCGAGATACATTCCGAATGTTATGCCTCAAATATTCTGGTAAAAATTTCGTGTATTTTCTAACATATTTCAAGGGCATTCCTATTTTTAGGAACATAAATATTTGACTCATATTTTAATGATATTCCAGTGAGTACTCTACATACGAATAAATTAATATTTTATGGATATTTTCAAATAAGTACAATTTAGAGCGTGTAGGTAGGTATCGTACCATAAACTAAAAGGGGTTGCTCAGTTAACAAAACTGAACAACTTACGCCAGGAATTAAGGAAAATATATATATGGAATAGCTATTTTTTTTCGTTTCTTGAAAGCATTTCCTGGTGAAAGTTGTTTTATTTTTAATATTATTGTCATAAAACACATTAAGCTTTCGAAGCTCGTAATTAAACAAGTTATTTTTTCAGTGTTGGAGCCAGATCCTTATGGACAACCCTACCATCTATGTCAGGGTTAACTACAATCCTAGGAAGAGAAAGACGATCATTTTATTTCCTAGGAAATTATAAAAAGCCGCATTGAAGTTCAGAGAATAATCCGAAATGAAGCCGATGAAGTGGGAATCTAACTAGCTTTAATTTAATTGAATCGATACGTATTTATTTCCAGAACATTTTTTTTCGCAGGACACAAATTACTTAAGAGGCTTGTCTGTATTAAAAAAAAACTCATCGAAAAAGTAGGGTGTAGCGCTTATTTTTAAAATAATGTATTTTTTCAGCCCCGGGACATTTTACCCTTTTAAGGCTCGTATTTATAAAGCGATCTCAAGATTGAGAGCAATATTGAGCGCGGATTTGACAGGTAATTTTGTACTGGAATGACATTTCTGATACGAACTCAAACTTGCTGTCACTCTTGAGAGCTGATTATAAATACGGGCCTAAGTAATTTGCTAAAAAAACTAAAAGCTTTGCATTTTTGTAGGCTTTTGGCCCATTTTGGCTAAAATACTAAAAGTGTTTAAAAATTAAACAAAGTTCGTCGAAATCCTTCGAGGCTTGTTCTTTTTTCATGAATATGTGCCTATTCAGCCTTTTCAAACAGAAAGGTAAAGCAAAGATTAAAGTTTTAGGGGCATGGCAAATAGGAAGCGGTGTGGCGCCGTTGCGTCGCCGATGTGTCGTTTTTGTATAGAAACTTCAAATCAAGCTGCGCTTCGCAGACATAAATTACAGACGGAAACTGGGGCTGGGTTACCTCACTCTAGCCTAGGCCCTAGGCGCCCGCCACGCTTGTAAATAATCTGTGCTCTAGCGATTTTTTTTTATATTTCACTTCGATAAAATATTTTCACTTCGGCATTACGTAATGACATTTTTAGTATCCACTGATAAAAATTATGGTGTATCAAACTAATGCACCATGTCGGTCAGAGATTAGCGATAATGTAGCTAGGTACTACCTAGTAACTAATTGATTCATATAAAGTTTATCATCTATTGGATAATGTTCTAATCAATCACGCCTTTATCCCTAATGGGGTAGGCAGAGCAAAGACGTGTAGTTTTTTTTATTGTCCTTCATAATTATCATGTTAGAGTAAAATCTTTTTAAAATTATGGTCATTTAAGCCTTGGTAATTTTAGTCATTTTGAGCACTTTGGTAATTTCAAATAACAGAGGATTTTTTATTTAGTTAGTTACAGCAATATACAGATCTATCATAAAAAACCCTCAACACTTTGTCAAACATGGCGGAACAACCTTTGTTTGGGTCGTTGACGCTCTGCCTACCCCTTTAGGGATACCAGGCGTGATATGTAGTTTTAAAATGTGTTACTCACGTGTAAACGAACAACACTTTGAAGATGTGCCAGATGAGGTCGTTTTGTGAGGACCAGGTGGATGAACACTGCACCAGGTACTCCAGGCCGAACCTCAGAGGAACTGTCTTCACCGTCGTCAGCACCACCAGCTCTGGGGAATCTGGGGGCAAGAGGGAACTTGTAGTTCTTCTTCTTCTTGTCAATAAACCTTGATGAGGAAGTTGCAGTGAGTAATACACAGTCCAATAATACTATAACACTTAAAATGCGAAAGAAAGTCTGTCTGTTTGTTTGCTGCTGCTGAACGGATTTTGATGAAATTTTACCTATAGTGTAGATGATCTACTATGGTATGGTTACTTCCATGCTGGACTGGGAGTGATAGAATAACATAGAATGTGCCAGCTACATCTCCTCCCGGGCATGCTGTAAAAACCAGCTAAGGGATTCGAGGGTTTCAGTGTATTGCAATTTATATAGGCGATGGGCTGATAACCCGTCACTATAGCAATATACATACTGAACATAACCCTCAAAACTTGTCAGACGTGGCGGAACGACCTTTGCTTAGGTCGTTTTTGCTCTGCCTACCCTATTAGGGATAAAGGCGTGATTATATGTATGTATGTAAATGGTAACCTGGAGACGGATCAAGGCTACTTTTACCTACCTCGGGAAATTAGTGTGTTATTCCCACGGAAAAACTCATCTAATCGGGGTGAAACCGCGGGTTGGAAAGCTAGTCTGAAATATTTCTCAACCTACTATAGTGTTTCCAACTGTGTTTTAGAATAAAGGTAAACAAAGCTTCATGTCTTTATTCAAAAACACATTTCAGAAATAAATTATACGTTTGGGCAAATTAGTTAAATTACTAAAACTACTATTTCATTATGTTGTCATACCTAATAGTTAAAACTTATTTTAGAAACAAGAACTACGATTAAAAGACTTGAAACTTTGTTAACCTACATTTTAAGGCCCGTATTTATAATCAGCTCTCAAGAGTGACAGCAAGTTTGAGTTCGTATCAGAAATGTCATTTCAGTACAAAACGACCTGTCAAATCCATACTTAATATTGCTCTCAATCTTGAGATCTCTTTATAAATACGGGCCTAAAACTCAGTTGGAAATACTATAGACGCGATGAACAAAGGCTTGTAAGTATTAGGCCTACTCTGCTTTTATTCGTAACGATTATATTATTATAAGTTTTAACTTTTAACAACCTAATGGGCGCTTTTCCACTAGACGGCACGGCACCGGCAACGGCGACGGCACGGTACCGTCGACGGTATCGTGGATGACATAATGTACGAAAATCAATGAAATTATATGACATGCTTTTCCACTTGCCGGCACGGCACCGGCACGGCATGACATCGATTCCCATAGGTATTGTCACGTGATCATCGCCGTGCCGGTGCCGTCTAGTGGAAAAGAGCCCATTGAAATAGATAGGTATCAATTACAAATTATATCATCCAATTAATTTGATCACGTTGTTATGACAACCAATCTGAAAACACGTCGTTAGGAAGTAAAATTGCTGTGAATCCCTCCATTACCACATAATTGCCCCAAAAAGGGATATTATTTTAATGAACGTCAAAAGGTTAAGGCACAAAATAATTATGCTTAAATGAGTTTTCTGAGAATAAGATATTTTCCGTAAATACAAAGATTTTCTCTTTAATAATTAAATTTTGGATGAGTTTTCATCGTAATCATATAGGTCCTACCTTACCTACTATACATTTAAAGTAAAACAAGGCTTTCTCTATAATGAAAAAATATTTTTTTCATATTTCGACCCATGTTACTAGGGGAAAGTTGTTCAGTTTCATGGGTTGGTTCACTCATAATAAAATTTGGTCAGGTGATTTTTTACTTCCAATACCGGGTGTAAGGGACAGCGTCCCGCAAACTGATAGGGGTTGCTCAGTCAATGATACTGAACAACTATCACCAGGATTTTTTTTCAGGAAATTAAAAAAAAATTTGCTTTTCCATACAAATTGTCTGATCATGCTGGTCATTTTGTATGAAAAAGCAATGTTTTTTTTTTATTTCCTAAAAAAAAATCCTGGTGGTAGTTGTTCAGTATCTTTGACTGAGCAACCCCTATCAGTTCGCGGGACGCTATCCCTTACACCCCGTATAAATAGGCCTTTTCATTTCATCGATTCGGTCACTGTTATAATTATAACCTGTTAACTCACTAACTAAGCTGACAAAACCAACAAGACTAATTTCATGGTGGACTGAGTTTGATTGCTTTATCATCTCTGAGGTCAGTAGGTAAATTAGTGGTTTTGATCCGATTGTAGACAGATCGTAGACATTGCTTTATCTCGAGAGGGATACACTTGGGAAAGGCCCTGATGAGTCTAACAGACGACGAACCGATGCGTTTCGTTTTCTCTTACTGTCATCATATCACAAAGGCCAAACTGCCTTTAACATTGTAGACAGAACTTAAATCAAATTTGAATTAAAAACAGTCAAAAATACAGCAGTAGATTATAATCCTGTCAAAGTGACTTACACGAGGTTTCACGCCTTAAATAGGACGGCATACTAGATGGTGTCGTCGCATTTATCAACTTTACGTGTATACGTGTGTCGATATAAAATCGTATAGATTTTTATGATTTCGCTATAATACAGTGAATCGATTTGCGTAGTACTATGAAGCTTTATATCTGCTACTGCCCCATGGATGATTTTAATTTCATTAATAATGGCTTGTCTTGGAAAACGGTTAAACAATATGTCGAAAATACTCAACCAACTCGAAAGGTATTGAACGCGGCCTTCTTCGAAAAGGATATATTACCTTTTATCCCTTTCGATTAGATTGGCCTTTTTGAATATTCACGCACAGATAAATACGTGCCCTTTAGCAAGCGATTTGATTAAACTAAGTATGTGTTTACAGTCCCTATACGATAAGTTATGCCAAAAGAAAGAAAAATACAGTCAATGATTAAGTTGTTTAAGTTGCGCGAGCATACCTACTTTAAAAAAAGTGGGTGGGAGTACAACAAGGCTCACTGTTAAGACCATTACTGTTTGTATTTTTTATAAATAATATTCAAGCCGAAATAAATTTTCTCAAACATGCATGAAAATAGTCCTTATTCCTTATGCAAAATCAAACTTTGACATTTACGGTTTCTCAAATAAATAAAAAGAAAACTTTTTTATTTTTTTCATAGAACTCGCCTTTTTCAAATTTCGAACAACAAAGCGCTCCGTCAAAGTACAAAACGCCATTCCTCCATGCCAAAACTCTCCAGCAAAGTCAAAAACTTTTTTTTCCTAAGTACACTTGCGTTTAGTTTCAACCATTTGCATTTGTGTTGACCTAGCACTGAGGCTGTAGGTACGCCATAGATTTTTTATTTATGTATTTCCCTTGCATTAATTTGAGAAAAGCACTATGTAAGCCTCGGCGGAAATAGCAATTGCCTGACTCGTATTATTGAAGTCCGAGCCGCAGGCCCAATCAATCCCTACTCGTCCGTCAATTGCTGGTTTTCCATGCCTCGACAACAATGTACTATTGTATAGCATGTAATGGAATGATAAGGTTGAAAGTTTAAAGTTGAAATGGATTGAAATGAAATACTTACTGTAGAGCAGCGAGATGAGCCAGATAAAAAGCATGGCGGTCTTGGCGCGGCTGGTGGTGGACTTGAACTTGAGCGGCCAGCAGATCGCGTACCACCGGTCCACCGATATGAACGTCAGGGTCAGCACTGACACCGACACGGAGACTGACTGGAATGAGAAAAAAATGTTAAGCAAGCGTACAGAACACATACATACATACTCCTTTATCCCTTACGGGGAAGGCAGAGCGAAACACGCCTAGCAAGCTGCGCCTTTGCCACGTCTGACGAATAATATTGTTAGTACATTTTTTTAATAATTATTTTAAGGGTTTATCTACTCATGAAACTATCTCAATGAACATAATGCACATCCAGTTCATGCACACTCCTGGATTTGCAGGAGTCAAACGACAAAGCAATCGCCGTGTTGCAAACTACTAGGCCAAACTGTTACCAATTGACTCGAAGAAGAAGAACATACACATACACACACACACACACATATACATACACAGTATTACGCACACATTTAGTAAATAATTAAAATAAGTCTGTATCTTAGTGCCTAGTCATAGCAATAATAATAAATAATTCCATGTAAACATCCTAAGGGAAGAGACTGATATCTCACAATACAGGGAATCCTAGGCCCGTATTTATAATCAGCTCTTGAGACTGACAGCTAGTTTGAGTTCGTTTCAGAAATGTCATTTCAATACAAAACGGCCTGTCAAATCCGTACTTAATATTGCTCTCAATCTTGAGATCGCTTCATAAATACGAGCCCTAGTGTGGGTGTCAGTGTGCTATCTAAACTTTTGTAAACATGTTTTTATGCCAATAAAGATATTTATACTTTTATTTTTACATATAATGACTAAATAAATTCTACCTATAAAGGTGGATCAAACTGTTTACTTTCCAGATTTCACATCCATTTATTGAAATTGAAGTCAATACACAGGAAATCTCTTGTGATTTACATTTGTACGCCAAGGCAACTACTTCAACAAAGAAAATCTACCTATAGATAAGATGGCGGACAAATGGTATGCCTATTTTTAAATATATAAAAAATTTAGAACAATAACTAGCATTTAAAAAGACTAATGCGTTGTCCAACTGAAGCTCACGCCGCCGCCGCCGCCGACATAAAGCTTCAGGAATGAAAAATGCGAACTCCTAGGATCGTGAATGTTTTAGCATGAAAAATACGACGCTGCGACAGGGCGGTTTCACTATTCTGCTCCTTTTTTTATGAAAGAGGGAAGAAGACGAGCAGGCGCACCTGATTAAAAACGAGACGGAATTATACTATTTTCTGTTTCGCGACGCGTGCCGCTTTTTTCAAGGTCAGCACTTTACTGTGCTACTATGGGACCAAAACAAATTGGGCGCTTGAATATGGCGGCTTAAGGACATCATGCGTCTAATTGTTTTGGTCGCGTAGTACATTTTTCTGTCCCTTTCGGTGGCACGCTCAGCCGTAGTCTATACCATTCTAAGTCTATGGTTAAATAAGATTCATTGACCTGCTAAACAAATGGTAATATTATGCAAATTCTAATTCAAAAAGAGAATAAAAGGTAAGTCTATTTATCTTGCTTATTAAAATAACAATATCTTAAGGATCGTATTAATCAAAATTTTCTTAGTCAAAATTATATTTAGGAGAAAATTATTCTATTGTGAATAAATTTATTGTTCATTTTTCGGTCGGTGTGAATGAATAATTATTAAATTATCAATTTATCAAGAGCTGTTTTTTCTTTGTGATCGTAGTTTTATCCACTCTTCCTTAAGTTTTCCGTTGGCAGGAGATATTTTCCCGTGGTAAAAAACCTATGTTAGATGTTAGGGGCATGGCATGGCATTTAGGAAGCGGTGCGGTGCCGCCGGTGCGTCGTCAATGCGTTGTTTTTGTATAGAAACTTCAAATCAAGCTGCGCTGCGCAGACGTAAATTACGTACAAAATTGACACGCCTCCGCCTCACCGCTTCCTATTTGCCATGCCCCTTAGGGTAAATTCACTCCGGGAAGCGACGTGTCATACTAAGTATGTATTACTATATTAGTTCTGTGCTATAAGCATAGAACTTTATGTACGATGCAAAATGATAGACATTTCATTGACAGAACACGAAACTTGACACGGCGCGGAGATGCTTGAAGATGCATCTTGTTGTACCATGAAATGACAGTCTGGACCGTGTGCCGCGCACACACGCGCCTGTCACTTCGTGGCACAACAAGATGCATCTTCAAGCAGGTTAAAGCAACTTCATCTTGCGCCGCGTCGCGTCGTTTCCCGGTGTGAACTGACCCTAATAGGTTAAGGACGGGAAAATTAGCGCTGTCACTTACGAATACTGTAAGTATAAATTGGATTAATGGGAGTCTTATTTCAGGAGCTTCTTAAAATAATTGGGTCACAAAATTTCCTTCCTTCATGTTCCGTATACAAGATATTCGATTACATGTAAGCTTCACATCAAGGTGTCTAACTTTACAAAATTGTTAAGGCGTATCCTGCCGGCAGATGAGCAAGTAGATTTCAAGATATGCAACCATCGCTCGTAATGAACTAATTCTTTAGATGTATATTTTTATGGATTTTTTCATTGATTCGTTGAGTAGGAATAAGATCTCAAATACAACCATTTGCCGTATGGAATCCCCTTAAGGAAATAATAGATACGTTGGATAGAATTACTATTTCCTATAGGTATTATCGATAGTTAGGCAACACTAACAGATACCTAATATCTGTCGAAGTTAAAACTCTGTCACCTGGGTTTATCGGAGCGTTTCACTCGACACGACAGCCTACTCAAGATAAAGGTATTCAGCTTTTACTCGTATTTTCAGACAGGAAAACATTTTTCTTTTCCTCCACATTTTAACTGTTAAGCCAACCATGAAATTTCACGAAAAGTCGATGTTTACCGCTTTGGCGTAGTGATTTGAGCTATGGGCTCCTGATTCCGAAGTCGTGGGTTCGATTCCCCAGCGGGGAATACAAAGAGTGTACGTACCTAAGTATATTCATTTGTCAAAGTATCACTTTGCGAGATTTTCCTCAAGGACAATGCAGGTGATTATCTAAGAAAAAAGGATCCGTGCTTCGGAGTGCATATTAACCAGTCGCTGTCTTTGATAGTGGTCGTTACATAAACCAT
Source organism: Scrobipalpa atriplicella (assembly GCA_029255725.1). Classification (NCBI taxonomy): domain Eukaryota; kingdom Metazoa; phylum Arthropoda; class Insecta; order Lepidoptera; family Gelechiidae; genus Scrobipalpa; species Scrobipalpa atriplicella. The sequence continues at coordinate 28,907 of JARACY010002030.1, forward strand.
GTCAGAGGCCTATTAGCTGCGCTACTAGGGGGTTTAAGAAACGATGACACTACCGGGTTCGTCTGACTTGCAAACCCACTCAATACGAAAAAAAAAACAATTTTATTTTTTCCATAGAAAAGCATGGTAAAAACTCATAAAACCGCGGGTGGAACTACGGGGCAGCATGTTAGTCTATCCTATAAATCAAACTGAAATTGTGAGAAGACAAAATACTTGAATGAATACACTTTTTCTTCACTTTTAACAAAAAATGTCAGCTGTCTACGCTTGTGTCCCAAATTGTTGGAAAGAAAGCCTTTCCTAAAAGTTTTTAGACAAAAGGTTTTTTGCTAAACACTCTTCTAAAGTAGGTATTCTAAAGATAACTATTATCAGCCACGGTTTTTCCACGACTTGGTGAGTTTTTTCTTCATAATTTCAGATCTCAGTTTGCGGGACACTGTCCCTTACACCCGGTATAGAGCATAGAGTCACCCATTGAGACAACAAAAGAGTTTCCGAAAATTTCGAAAGCTCTCCTGATAACCACAAAACTAAATATTAAAAAGGCCATTAGAATTGCAAAATCGCTTGAAACATAGACAATATCGATTCTAGCAATAATATATTTTGAATCATCGGATGAATATTTTTTAACATTTTTAGACAATAATACTTATACGGGAAAAATATGATTCTACTGCGGAATAAAAATGTTACAGTTTCTATAAATAATCTAAATGATGGGGGCTGAAATGATGATGATGATGAATCTATAAATAATAAAGACTCACCTGGAAGTAAAGAAGAACTTTGCACAGAGCATCACCAAGAAACCAAGTCTCAGTGACATCCCAAAGCACCGTCGGTGGCAGACAAAACAGCAACACCATGAAGTCAGCCACAGCCAGATTCACTATGAAATAATTCGTCACTGTCCTCATTGTATGGTTCTTGTACACTGCTATGCACACTAGAGCATTCCCCACAAGACCCATCAGGAACACAGCACTGTGTGTCGCTATCAAAACCCATTCGTAAGTTTGTGGGTAGATGTAATCGTTCAACATTGCTATGTAGTCTTCTCTAGTCATATTACAGAATTGTTCGTCTCCAACACAAGCTTCTTCTGTTGTGTTGCTTGGGTTTTCAGTTCCGCCATCATCATCGACTTTTTTCTCTATTATTAGATTCTCATCTTTATCTATAACTGCTTTAAGATCATTTTCGTTCGTTACCATTTCATCTGTTTTGAGATCATTTTCTTTATTTACCATTTCTTTGATAGTGTCTTCTAGAGTATGACTAGGAATGGTATTACTTAGTAAAATTGCAATATAAATTAGATTCTTGTACATTTTGACTTTATTATAGATTACGGAAACACCTATTAATGTTTAGACTGAATCACAATGTTTATTGTTTGGGTCGTTTACGCTCTGCCTACCCCATTAGGGATAAAGGCGTGATTATTTATGTATGTATGTATATAGCCACCAACACTGAAATGCCACTTTCACATCATATTTACTACCTGAAACAAAAGAAATTCGTTTTTTAATTTAACTTTTAAATGTTACATATACAATAACGACTATTAACACAGTATGTGCCCTTAAATTAAGGGCAGCAACACACCTGCGTAACATTCGGTGGCGGAACCTTCGGCGGCCGAACCTTCATACCAGTCTTCTTATCCAGGATAAGAATTATTTCACAAAGTGATAGAATATCTTAAAAATTGTTTGAAGTGTTCGTTGTATTCGTAGGAGACGAAAAAAAAACTGAATTAAATAAAGCAAATTTGTAGTACCTACCTATACAGATTTCAAAACGTTGGGTTTTTCAAAATTAATTAATATGTAATGTCAATTTGTTAAAATAAATAGGTAATAACAGAAATTAATAGGAATAATTAATGACTTATTATTAATTATACTCCGTAGGTAAATAATTTTCACCACATTTGATGAAAGTACCTGCATACTATTAATTTACAGCATGGGTGGGTAGAGGTATATTATCTTATCTTGCATTTTTAAAATATGAATCAAGTTTCATCTTAAAATTAACAAATTTTCCGGAACTTCAGACTATTTAATATAACTACGTTAATTAAAACAAACTTTTCTTGGAATAAGGATCGGATGGAGATATACTTAAAGGTCGTTAACTCCCTGAAAATTCCCAGTAACCAAATCCTAAAGTTTCATTTTCATGAAGTTTTCAAAGTCGATGAACTTTAATCTACGAAATATTATAAACTGGAAGCAAACTGATTCTATTCAATATTAATTTTGTAAGCCTTATTGAAATAAACTAGGAACCTAAGTACCCAAAATTTAAAGTATGCTTAGAATTTCAAATGCTAGGGTTAATTCAACCCTTCAATTTCCGCTGTACATAAGTACAGCCCTAGTAGGTATAGGCTAGTCAAATCAGCAACTTTTTATGAAATGTCAAAAACGCTTTTTTGTATGAAAATAGTAAATTATGACGTCACATTTTAGTAAATTTTGACTAATCAAATCAATAACTTATATACTTTTAATTCGATTGTTAAAATCGAAATGTGCATTTTTTTTCAAATGATGAATGAAATCCACAATATTTTTAGCCATCAGTTTTAAGTATAAACGTTTTGAATTTTTTAAGCTACCCAGTCAAGTACCCAATTATAGGTACGATACTGGGCCGTTAATATTTACACATCGACGTTACTGAGTAACTAATTTTGGAAAGAGAAAACGTCATCAAAGCCGACGATGTGCATTATTTTTGTAAGTAGATATCATATCGGCCAGCTGTTATTACTATGCAGGGAATAATAATCCAATGCATACATCACTGACTAGGTCATCGCTCCACCTAGCTTTATGAATAATAAACACTCCCATAAACTCATAAACAAAGTCTCAATATAACTGAAATAAAACGCTACCACCTTGTTTATTTTTATTAGCCACAATCTAGCACTGAAATGAGCATTGAACCTAATATCAAAAATTTGCAAAAACCGCAAGATTTTGAGATGCTTTTAGATTTCTTTGTACAGGATGCTGTAGACTCTAAACATGTACTTAACAAAATATGCTCAAAACTTTAAAACAAAGGTCCAAAACTGAATATGTAAAATAGCAAATTCATATAAGCGTGGTAAGAACCTAAAACCCGCGAAAATATCTAACTTATTTATACATAGGTAGGTACATATTTTGTACTAACGATCTAAGCTTTTCACGATCAAAACAAAACCGCCCATGTGAAAATTTCAACCTTGTAACCTCTAACTAATTAACAAAATGGTGATTAACTTCAACATTAGCATGAACTAATCCTTTAATATCAACAGTGTCAAACGCCTCATCAAAAACTTTGGTTACGCCCATTTGAGGTCGATGATTTTGAGAAGGTGAAAGCTTTATAATTTTGACGCAAAAGATTGTTACCCATTAACAAAGATGAGGTTCTAATATTTGATTTTATGTCTTACCGGCAATGGCAGCTTGAAAATTCTGATAACTGGGTTGGCTACTAGCCCGGCAAAAGCCTAATCTAGGATTGGGTCTGGTTTCCCTTCTGGGTTGCGGACGAGTTCAGATGGCAGTCGCTCTATGTAAAAACCAGTACCCTCGTTCAATCCCCTAGATTAGGTAGCCGACCCTGTAGGAGGGCTAGGGAGATGATGTCTTATTATACCGGGTGTAAAAAAACGAACTAACCAAACTTGATGATGTGGTGTGATCCTCCATGAAACTAAACGATATTTACCAAAGAATGTGAAAAAAAGAGTGTGTGTGCCGAGCACACGTGTTGAAGTTTTTTTTTTTTTTTACTTTTTTGACATTTCACACACGAATGGTAACGGAAGTCCCGTTGCCATTCGCGAAGTATTTCCGTCACCCGAACTTGAATTTTTACTCTCAACACGCCTAAAGAAGTTTCACTTCAAAAACGTAGTCATTAACATTTCTCGTGTGTTGCACTGCTAATGTTTATTTAGTAGAGACATCGTGTCCAAGTTAATGATGGAAACGGAAAATTATCGTACAATTTTTAAGTCCTATAAAAGTCATATGAAAGGGTAAAGGATAACAATGAAATTTTCTCGAGAAACAAGTCAAAATGTGAAAAAAATACAGTCCTATTCATATATTGTCGATTTTGATTTACGAGCGGGCTTAGTAAGCAAATCGTTTTTGAATTATCTTCTAAATCCGTGGTCGTTATACATACTCTTGTTTACATCTCGCAAATTGTTTTTACGATTAATGTTTACGAAATTGTGGTCGGTAATAGACACGGGACAAGATGTTTGTTCTAGAACGTAAACATTCGGTAGTTGGCGGTGTATTTATGAAAAATGTTCTGTGAAAAGTGATCTTCAAGATTATTATAATGCTGTATGAATTTGATAAATAGCGCTGTAAGTATAATAAAGACGCGATATTCATCTCATCATCGTTATATACTTACGACAAAAATAACCCTGGGAGTCGTTATGATGTAAAAAAATAACTCGGAAGAGGAAATCCGACATCTCGAGTGCCATCATGAATTTTGAAGCGCTCGTCTAAAATCATGGCTTAGTTAAGTGTCAAGTTCCCATTCGGCCCTCCCAAATGAGTAAAATAGTTTCATAAACTAAATGTTGGGTATATAAATGCTGCCTAGAATTGTTACCCGTCCAGTGTCCACAGAATATCTTAATTAAAATCGAATAGAATCAACACAAAGGGTTGCCTTTTAGGGTCAAATTTAAATAAAACCACAGATCGAGATAATATCAATAAATATGACCACATAGGGTCAGTTCACACCGGGAAACGATGCGACGCGATGCAGCGCGAAGCTGCCTGGATATGCATGTGTGTGATGCATGTAATTTTTACTACGAAGTGACAGGCTCGCGGTGCGAGCGCTTCCACGCTGCAGAATTTTCGAGTTCTGTCAATGAATAATCTCTTTGCATGGTAGAAAATAAAGTTCTATTGTATCAAGCTCCTGAAAAGTGCGAGCGGCGTCACGTCACCAGTCGTGTCTCTTCCCGGTGAATTGACCCTTAATATTTAGTGGATGATATAATAAAAGGGACATTCACTACGTCAACCATAGACACGTCACATAATAGTTCATGTAATACGGTTATATGACAAAAAAGCGAATCTCGTTTAAGATTTTATTTTATTCTATAAATTTAATACTGAACTAGTACGTCATATGTTTAGGCTTATACATCCGAACCGGGAACTAATTTCCCTTGCAGAATTAGGCTCAACAGTGTGCCTAGACTAGAACAATAATTCTATATCCCCATTGTTAGATCAATTGTTTTGGAGTTCAATTACGATATTGTTTCCATTAATCCGGCTTACAGAGCCTGTGTTAATTGCTTGGACACAACAATTTGCTTTCCGCCCGCGGTATCACCCGCGTTAAATGAGTTTTCCCGCGGTAAAAAGTAGCTTATGTCCGTCTCAAGGTTACTATCTATCACCATGCCAAATTCCATCTTGATCGTTCAGCTTTTTAGGCGTGGAAGAGCAACAATAGCAAGCAGACAGTGTCGCTTTCGCATTTATAATTAGTATGGATTAATGCAGTGGGACTTAACTTCCTGCTCAATTGTGTGCCATACGGTGCAGGTATACAATGAGACATTTAATGAAAGACATAAATTATAAAGTCTATTTAATTTCTATTCTAAATAGCATTAACCAGAACGGAGTTATGTAGGCGCAAACTTTTCCTGGCCCATTGTCAACCAACCCACCCTACAAATATTACAAATATTTTCCACCAGATGATACATTGAAAACAAAAATGCTATTGTTGTACTGAAAACTAAAGCCTATGGAACTCATTGGGCTGGAATTTTCATATTGCTTTTCTCATTTCTACGGATAGAGCATAATGCCGATGAAAAATTACTGTTTAGAATTGGTTGTAAAGTTTTATGAGGATTTATTACACTTTTAGTTTATTTATTTGAAAACGTTTTTGATATTTGTGGTAAAATGGATGGTTACTGAACCATATATGTTTATGAATTACAGTAATAACAAAAATAATCAATGTTATGCAGGGTTTAACGTAGATTTATTTCAATCTTTTAGCGTAAGCCAACCATAGAGCGCTTCCGCATCGAATCCGCATAATCATAATGGATATATGGATGGGTAGCATGGGTGCACAAGCACAAGCTGTCATACAATTACTAGGAAAGCCAATACAATAGGAATTGAATACGACTCTAATATAAATGAGTGCATAAACGCCTTTATACCTACTCTCTTGGTAAGCAAAACTCTCTGCTGTCCAACTAAAGTACGACGCGGTTCAGAATGAAAGTGGGCAAGGGTGCTGCAGTAAAATTAAAACTGTCAAACTCAAATATTTTTTACCTAATATCATAAAGTAGGTACTCAAAATTTTTCCATAAAACCGTATAGTTTAAAAACAAACGTCATTAAAACCAATAGTGCAAAAAGAGTTTATTGGGTCGTAAAAAGGTCGTAAATGTGACTTTTATACGACTTGATAGCTGATTCAATTAAACGCGGCGTGAGCTTTCTGTTTGTTGTTATTATGATGATGTAGTCCAGTTTATACAACAAAGTGCCATTAAATAATGCAGAACTGCCTTCGTGGTCTAGTGGTCTGAGCCATGGGCTCTCGATCCGGCGGTCCTGGGTTCGATTCCTAGGGAATAAACACAAAATTTATACTTGTTAATTTATCACTTTGTGAGATTTTTCTCACTTTGGTTAGAACATTGCAGGCTAAATCACCTGATTGTCCGAAAAGAAAAAGGATTCCGTGCTCCGGAGGACACTTTAAGCCGTCGGTCCTAGTCGCTGTTTATGATAGTGGTCGTTACACAAACCCTGTCAGAGGCCTATTAGGCGGTTTAAAAAACTCTCACACCAGGGTTCATCGGGTCGATCGACTCGAAACCCACACGACAGAAGAAGAAGATTATGTATGCAGTGTATTCTGTACAACGTAGTGTAGGTATAGGGGCCACTTTTGATGGAGATCACGGTTTAAAACCCACTATGTATCAGAGTTTTTTTTTATTTAAGGAAAACTTTGCGAGGAAACTGCTGTGCTCGCACTTGCTAATGAATTCAAAGGTTGTGTGTGAAGTCGACTAATTCGTACTGGACCCATACGTGTTATCCTCTCTGTAAGTATAGAATGAAACGTGCGTGAGGATAATAATAATCAGCTGCCAAATATTTATAATCATCTCTTTAAAAAAACATCTTCCTATTAACACCCTATATATTTAGGTACCTACACATGGCGCAGACATATCTTCGGGACGGAAAGATAGTAAACTAGAATCTAGATTGAAACCATACGGGTGAACCACAATTGAATTAATCTTAGGCACAGTAAATAGGATAGTATATAGATAGATATCCTATTAATATGTAATGTTTAGTAAATTGATGTGGGTTAAGCATACAGGTGCTAATTCAGGACGCACTTTTCCTAATTCTTATTCTTAGTAGCGCTGTCACGTTCTTAACTTTGTCATAAGAACAGGATAGCAAATAAACACATGACTTTGACATTCCTAATCTGACGTAAGACTGAGCACGGAAGTTCGTTCCGCAACTCAAACCAACTAAGCTGTCACTGGAGCGCATTAAAATTCTCTAAATGTTGGTCCAAGCGACGCCACTTAGGCTTAACCACCACTCAAAGGGATTACCATGAGAATAGGAGGTAGTTATCCCTTAGCTGGAACCATTATTACTATAAGGTAACTAGGTACTTATTTCCTGAAAATTTTGAGAGTCTCTTTACCTAAATGAGGCAAAAAAGAAACGAAGTTCGAATGATTTTTTGATAAACTGCTCTATAAGTTTTTGTCCTGTAAACGTTATTTTTACGTTACACATTATTTAGGTATGTACGTACCTACGTTCTCGTACGAAATTCTTTCAGGAAATGAAAAATAAATGACTTTTACTATACAAAATGACCACCTCCATTAGACAATTTGTATGGGAAAGCGATTTTTTTTATACTGAAAAAAAGTTGTTCATTTTCATTAACTAAGCAACCCCTTTCAATTTGCGGTATACTGGCCCTTACATATATGTATGCTATTTTATCCCAACTCCCAGGCCTTAATACTGTTCGCACAATTTCGATAATGCCCAGAGGGTTGTAACCCTGTAACATGTTGAGCATGCATCTTATTTCCCAGTTTCCCTACTCCCGAAGGGTCGACAGTGATCGACAAGGTACATCTTTAACAATACCGCTAAAAGATATACAATAAATACTCTTAGATATCGTTTTGTTCCTACGGCTCGTATAAGAATACTGAAATACAATGAAAGGCCGATATCGTGTTATAACAAGATCTAAGTGATCAAATAACATTAAGTCAAAGAGAAATATTTTTATGAATACATTTATTTTTTTAACTCTGAATATTTATTCAGGTACATACATCAAAGTGGTTGATATGTGAATATATATGTAACAAACAACTTTCCCTAAAACAAGGTACATTCAGCAAAGGAGACATCTGGGCAGGCTCGCTCGAAACAAATAATTTATTACAGGAAATTAGTGATAGATTTTCATGAAAGTTCGTATATATGTTGCAGTAAATCAATTATGCAAACATACGAAATTTCATGAAAATCCATAAACAATTTCCTGAAATAATCTCATCCGTTTCGAGCGGGCCTGCCCAGATGTCTCCTTTGCTGACTGTACATGTAGAGTTAAATCTCAACTAAAATTATTGCCATCCCGTTCTCTTCTCTCATGATAGAAAGTGACAGGTATGGACTATGGACTTATATTAGTTAAATCTCGTATTTTGCAACCACGAATCGCTACCAATGGCAGCAATTCTGGACGCACCATTCCTTAACAAATTTTAAGACACCGCTGTCACTTTCTCAACTTTGAACAGGATAACAAATAAACACATGACTTTGGCATTCCTAATCTGACGTAAGACTGCTTATATGACGTAAAATAAGAGACTCATCTTAACGTCTTTTAGGCCCGTATTTATAATCAGCTCTCAAGAGTGACAGCGAGTTTGAGTTTGTATCAGAGATGTCATTTCAGTACAAAACGGCCTGTCAAATCCATACTTAATATCGGCCTCAATCTTGAGATCGCTTTATAAAATACGAGCCTTAGAATCGACCCTAAAGCTTTTGGGACCCATCAATCGTGTAACAACCATGATTGATAAGCTACACCTGTGTTTTTTCTCAGTTGGATATTCAACGGAAGTATGATTGATCGAATACTGTGACATATGATTCTATTTCATACAAAATGACCACCGCTCGATCAGACAATTTGTATTGAATGTAATTTTTTTTTTTTTTTTTTTCCTGAAAGATTTCCTGGTGAAAAGTGTTCAGTTTCGTTGGCTGCATGAGCAACCTCTATCGGTTTCTGGTATGCTGTCCCTTCCACCCAATATGTATGTAAACTAAGAAGGAAGATGGTAATTGTGGGATGTCCTGAATCAATATAAAACATTCTTTCTCTGTTAATCAGGTCAGACGCCGCCGCCGCAGCTAGTGTATATGTAAATATTTATTAACTCTGTTTAGACAGGGAAATAGGATACAAAGGCAAAATACATTTGTCATTGGATTCTTAGGCTCGTATTTATAAAGCGATCTCAAGATTGAGAGCAATATTAAGTATGGATTTGACAGCCCGTTTTGTACTGAAATGACATTTCTGATACGAATTCAATCTAGCTGTCACTTTTGAGAGCTGATTATAAATACGGGCCTTAGGGTTCAGTTTGCACTGGGAAGCGACGCGGTAAAGCTGCTTGAAGCTGCATGTCACGTTCACGTCACTACAAAGTGACAAGCTATGCCTGTGTCATATATTTTTGTTTTGTAAGTATCACAGCCCTTAAAACTGCACGCCGGGTCGCGTCGCTTTTCCTCCCGCTGTGAACTGACCCATAAGCATCATTTACATCCAAAAACGCAACGAAAACGTCGTGTAATCGCGACAGATACGCTACGTCGCATAATGGTGCTAGCGCGACGTTTATGCAACGTATATCGACGACGTTCCCATCCGCGTCTTTTTATTTTTTATTGGACCTAAACATTGCTACTACTTCAGAAAAAAACGGGTTTTATTTTATATTTGACAAAGGTTTGCTTATTTTGATACCTCAAAGGCACTGGCAAAGAAAGTTACCAACAAAATATTATTGGAAAACATTCGGAGCTCTTCAAAAGGAAACAATTTGTATTTTTTATATGTCTTCGTGGGTTGTATTTACCTTCGCTGTATTTACACAGAATAAAACCTATTCTTTGTCAACATTTTTTATACTCTAATGTTGGTGTTATTGTGAGTACTTATTCTGTCTAAAGGCAGCAACTCAGCTGCGTAACGTTCGGCGCCGAAGGTTCCGTTCAACACGCTGACAATACGTTTTGCATTTGCATATACGACCAAAGGTTCGGCCGCCGAAGGTTCCGCCAACGAACGTTACGCAGGTGTGTTGCTGCCCTAAGAAAAATCAAAACTATACTACTTATACACAATTGCATTTTAAGCAGAGGTCTTTAACTACTGACTTTCAATCTCATTCATATTCCAATCTAAAGTAACAGTTTGCAAATTAAAATAAACTAACTTTAAGCTTATGTTAGCCAAAGCCGTCAGCATAGTGTACCTATTGAACCAGTACAACTTGGTTTAATATCCTAAAGCAAGTCAAAACCAAAACTAGTGGCCGTCAACTCAATAAACTTATTTGAAGCCGTCATAGTTCACGCTATAAGTTAAATTACTTCAAAGGGAATGGATTTAGGACCAATTCACACCAGTAAGCGACATGAAGCGGCGCTTTAGCGGCGTAATAAGCGTAATAGAGCATTATTTACTTGGCAAAAAGATAGATATTTGATTGACAGACGCCTATATGCATCTTCAAGCAGTTTCCCGGTGTGAACTGAACCTTAGGGCGCTTTTTCCATACCTACATACAAAATAATCACGCCTCTGTCACTTGTTAGGTTAGGTTAGCGTCCTAATAAAAGTAGTTGTCAAATAAGTATTATAAGTATTGAGGGAAAAGAATTCCTTATTTCACCTAATATAAAAGGTTTCCTAAGGTATTTCTATTTTTACCTACTAATAATCAAAATATATCTAATATTAGGACTACTTCAGCTTAAGATTAGTCCAATTTCAAAGAATCGGATTCTAGGATCTCAGTTTATTTGTCTAATATGCGTGATATTGGAATAAGATGCCAGAAAATATAAGTATTAGGATGAAGTAATATAATATACTAACGTACAAGTATATTAGGTATTTACTTCTAAACAGAAGATCATGACTATCATGAATGAAAGACAGAATATAAGCTCTTCAAGTAAGTAGTCTATCGAAACCAAAGAAAAATATCTTAGGAAGGTACAGTAGGTACCAACAGTACGATAAAAAAAATGTAGAAACAAAACTACAGGATGTCCAAAAAGAGTATCGGATATTTATTTTAAAGGTATAGACACAATGGCAGACGAGTTCTTGATTGGATACCGCAAATCAGCAAATGTAGTGTACGTCCTGAAACTAGGTGGGACGATGATATTCGTAAGAAAGCGGACAGAAATTGGATGAGAACGGCTGACACTGAGCTGAGTGGCGAGCCATGGGAGAGGCCTAAGTCCAGCAGTGGACTGATACAGGCTGATGATGATGATGAGACACAATGGAGAGTAGGTACCCGGGGACACATCACGCTTTTTGTGTACGAGTGTATCATCATCATTGTGATTCAAGTGACTGCTCAACATGTGTAACAAACTACAAACTGTTCATTGACGAAGCCATCTTTCATCTGAATGGTCGTGTGATCAGAATTTTCGATACTGGGCAGCGGGAGTCCGCGGAAAATGCGTGAACGACCGCTGCACAGCCCAAAAAAAAAACATATACCTAGGACCCGCCGAATCGCATAGAAGTCGTTGTGTGAGCAGCTTATTAACTTATTCGGTCCTTATTTTCATGAAGATGTCATCAGCAATCTTGGTTTCAGACTAGAAGAGTGCTGCATCGTAATGGTTACCATTTCGATGGCATTACCTTTTCTGTGTAACTTTCCATTTACCTAATAGCTAACAATAAGAAAAATACTTGATTACAAGTAGGTAGGTTAGGTATGTTTTGTTTTATTGAGTAGACAAACACCCGTTACTCTTTTTGGACATCCTATATAAATGTTTTTGATCAGATAATTTTCATTTTGACACCGAAAAAAAGCGCCACTATTTTTTTAACTGTACCAAAATCAGTGTTGGAAAGAAAGAAAAAGTTGTTTTATTGAACACGACATCACAATCAAAAAGTTATCTTTTTAAAAAAAAATGATTTCCTATTCACATATCGAACTTCGCCGTGGAATAAAGTAAGTATTTTTCCACGGATTATTTATTTATTTATTTAACAATACAATATAATATACGTTTTATGCTATCACACTTATTGGGTCTGCTGTAAGATATTTCTTTTTAGAAATAAGCAGTGCCTGTTGTGTCTTAATTCCTTATGTAATTGTTCTGTGTATGTTCATGTGTACAATAAACTCTTAAATAAATAAATATAAATACGATAAACCCATAAAATTCTGTACTATCATTATTTATATTTATTTTACTATACCTTTCTACCTACCATTAATTTATTGCCTTCAAGAATCTAAAATATACTTATGAATAAAGATACCTATTACACTGAAATATTATCTTGGTAACTCGATTCCCACAGGCTATCTCATCAACCGACAAGATAAATCTTCAACATCTTATCTATAGCCCCCAAGAGAGCAAAAAGCATTTTATCATCTTGCTTAAGCTTTTAATTTGTATTTAACTTACTTCAAAATTCTCGCAATTAAGTAGCAACACAACTTAACTTATTTTGGTTTGGTTAAGTTTATCAATAAACTGAGTGGACTTATTATAAATTAGTTCACAAATGCGTCGGTCCGAATCGACCCCAGTGCCACAATAGCGAACCAACCAACTTTTTATCCATTTACAGTAATAACCTCCCGTTTTCAATCAAAACAAGTAAACGACCCAAACCTAAATCATCTTTAGGGTTGAGGATTGAGGAAAACACGCAAAAACACTTATCAAAATAAAATTTCATACGACATTCGGCATTTTTCCCCTAGGCGTCACGTCCACGGCAACGGTACGGTATCGTGTGGAAGAGAAAAAATCAATGAAATTATATGGCACGCTTTCTTTCTTTCTTTCTTTACCCTAGTACTATTATAATATATTCTGTGACGCTTTTCCACTTGACGGCACGGCAACGTCACGCTCACAGCAACGGCACGGCATTGATTCCCACGAGTATCGTCGCCGGCCTGCCAAACTGCATGTGTTTTGTATTCATAATGATTTGCCTGTGTGTGTGCTCAGATTGGAACAAGGTGTACGTTATCGTCGACGATGTTACCGTGATAGTGGAAAAACAGAGCAGCGGTATCGTGACGTAATTGTTATTATGCCGTTGCCGTGCCATCTAGTGAAAAAACAGCCTATAGATTCATTTATCCAGTAACTTGGTTCTCAAATCGATCTTATATCGGTTTCATAAACAACTTGTTAGAAAAGGATTTATGAATAGACACTTTTATGCCTTATAATATTTTGGTGAAAGGAAAGTCTAATCTAGATAAGTTTGGTTGGATAGAAACTTTTTCTTTTGAGTAAGTTTCTATTGATTTTGAGCCCTTAATTCATTGGCTCGTATTTACATATATTAAGCGATCTCAAGACTGAGATTGAGAGCAATATTAAGTACCTAAGTACCTATTTGACAAGCCGTTTTGTACTAAACTGTCATTTTTGATACAAACTCTCAAACTCACTGTAAGTAATAACTCTTGACAGTTGATTATAAATATGTATGTACTTTTGTTGAGAGGCGCATTCATCTGATCTTGAGCTTTTAGTAGCAACTAAACTATTCAAACAATAAATTATTACTGTCAAACTTGTTCAAGTTTATATTTTAATAAAAGTCATATAAACTTTGTCGAAAGATACCGCAGACAGATTATTAAACTTTAGTAGCCATACAAGTTTAGGTATGCATGTTCACTCTAAGATGCCTTTTCTGAAGAGTTGAAGGGTTAAAAGTGACAGTTTTTTAAACTATATATATATATTTAGCTTACAGTACAGTAACGATCATAAATTCTGCACATCAACTCTTGGAAAGATACAATAACGAACGCTTTACAAAGAAGAACATAGCAGATGTACTATATTTGTTGCCCCGTACTGTAGGTACTTTTATTTAACAATTTTCGATAAGGGAATCTAGTCGGAGCGCGCAAGGACCAATCCTTAATCTAAGGTAGGTAACAACGTCATTCGGCTCGACCGTAACGGGACAAGGCAAGTAACGTTACATTGCGTCATCCTTTTTCGTGCGTGCAGCCGGCGTTCATCGATTTAATAGACGTTTTGTTTTGTCGCATCGAAAAATGATTTTGTTCTTAATAGCTAAATTCAAAATAAAACCTTTTACAGATAAATTCTACGTAGGTACCTAAATTTTTTACTTGGAATGGAATAGCTCTTGACTCTAGACACAAAGGTCAGCGATGATCGTAACAGAGTCGACGATGGAGCGAGCTAACCCAGAAGACGCCTGTTAAGGCACTGGTAGTCTCACGCACCGTCGGAACACAGCAAGCTGTTTGGCGCCGGACTCCGGTGAGAGGGTGAAATTATTGTAATAATACTCATAAATCGCTCCCTAAATACATGTTATCCCCTAAGTAAGACCCATCAAACCCAAATACACATACTTATCGGCCCGATCCCCTAAACCTCTGTTAATACGACAGCTCGACCCATTAGCACGCCTGACACGGATATCAGAGCCTTAAACCTTCTAATAGTTCATGTAAACAAACTGCCTCTGCGGCATAGTGGTAAAGCATCGGTTCTCGTTGGTTCAATGCTGGTAACAGAATATTTTTAAACAAAAGCTGACCAAAATTAGAGTGTGAACCCATAATACTGAACAACTTATACCAACAACCATTATTGAAGCAGAAACACGTCTCATCAAAGAAATATCAATAATCATCGCACTACAAATAAAGTAATGTAGTACTATTAATTATTGTGCGAATATTCACTCAAACGAATGTTTGTTGCCATGCCTAGTAAGCCGCAGCCGGTTACCTTGTGCCTAGAATGTAAAGGTGGTAAAATTTTAATTCATTATCATCATTTTACCTAGCCTTTTCCCGTATTTCACGGGGTCAGCTACCCAATCTAGGGGATTAAACGGGGGTTCTGGTTTTTACAAAGAGCGACTGCCATCTGACCTCCGTAACCCAGAAACCAGACCCAATCCAAGATTAGGCTTTTGCCAGGTTAGTGGCCATTTTCAAGCCGCCAATGCTTAGCAATGGCCTCTGACATAGTTTAGCGACTAAAACCTACGATATTAACCGGCGTGGTAACATTTTAATTAACAACTTTAATTATTGGCGCAAGTGTTCATTGAAATCTCCTAGCACTTTATAAACTTTTTGAATTTCGAAACTAAGTGTAATAATATACAAAGTTTAAAGTTTTAGAATAATTTAAGCCTTTGGCCGTAGGTAAAACAAAACTTAGTTGTAAGTTTATACCACGTTACCAAATAATGATTTGTATTTTGTATTGTATTTGTAAAATCGCGGTACGGAAAGCTAGTATTTATACAGAGATGAGTAAGACATTAAAAATACCAGCGGATGGTGAACGAGTGAAAAATAACTGATCGTTAAAGATTATGATGATCTATTGTTTATAGTACCTACTAACGGAATTTTAACACAATATTTATGCGCGGGAGATGGATAGGAGATGTGCGGTCTGGTTATGAGTGTGTTTACTTTTTTAAACTCGATTTCAGGAAGGAGTTTGGTTGTTTTAGAAAATCTTTTTTAAGATTGTACATACATACATACATACATAAAATCACGCCTTTTTCCCTATGGGGTAGGCAGAGCAAAAACGACCTAAATAAAGGTCATTCCGCCACGTCTGACAAGTTTTGAGGGTGCACCATGTTGGACTGGGAGTGATAGAAAACATAGAATCTACCAGCTGCATCTCCTCCCGGGCATGCTGTAAAAAGCAGCGGGATTCGAGGGTTTCAGTATTACAGGCGATGGGCTGACACAACCTGTCACTATACTTAGCAATATACAGATCTATCTTGAATAACCCTCAAAATTTGTCAGACGTGGCGGAACGTATGTATGTATTATGTTTTTTAATTTTGCTTTTCCACTTTGAGAGAGAAACACGACTATTTTAAAATGAGTTTTTTATAAAAAGCATTTGTCAGAATCGAGATATTAGACAGAGGCCTGAAAAACCGAGTGTTTCAAAATAAAGAAAATCATTTCAGTACAGGTATTAAGGTTGGACAACTACTGTTATCTGTGATAGATAAGATAATACGTGACCATACAAATATAACTTCTAATTATTGCAGGGCCGTATCTATATTAATAATTTAATTCAACATTGTTCAACTCTATACTTATCTCAATAAACTTCTGCCAATTCAAATACAGTATCTATAACTGATAGGGAATACTCAATCAACGATATTGAAACCATTTTTACGAATTTATCTTTCAAAAAAGGAAAAAAATCGTTGTCTTTGGGCAGATATGTTTTTTATTTCCAAAAAAAATGCTATAGAAACATATTAAATGGTCGAGTAATTTAGTATGAGAGACCAAATTTCTTTTTTCATATTTCATTATAAAGTTTCTGAGAATTAATGTTCAGTTTCATGTGTAGATACTTCCCTATCATTAATATCCGTCATTTATTGGACACCCTGTATAAATACTGAAAGACTCAGCTAGGTGCCGCATAGTAGGTATTTTCCATCCGACAAGTGTGACAACCTTAAAGAAACCTGGTTACCCCTTTTTCCATTAACTGGAAGGAAACAGCCTTTTATTTACAAAGCTAATTGACACCTTTTATAGAGCCTAGTGTCTCACACTAAAACAATTCTATCGATAGAAGAGGTTTCCTTCGATATCGATATGAAACCTGTGGTCATCGAAAGAAAGCACTTGTAACAATGGGTAAGAATACTACATTACTTTCCATGAGAGATATGATAGAATGTTCCGTGGTGGATGGATAATGAATTAATCTGACTCCAAATCAATTTAAAACGTAGTTTAATCGAAGAATTAATATTTTACAGCAATATTTGTGGCCGCAATCGTATGCGCACGTTTTAGGTTACTCCAAAAAGGGTATTCCAGTTGGTATTGTAAGTAGAAGTAGTATTTTGAAAAGCTCAATTATTCTATTTTTTTTTATTGCTCCCAATCTAGCACGGCACGGAATAATAACTATCGATATTTTCCCAGCACTATCGTTGGACAGTGAACTCTTTGACGGCCGTCCGGTATAAAATCTCATCTATATTCTATAATAAAGTTTGGTTCGCTATTTTTTATGGCCACCTTTTCTGCAGATTATGTCTGTCAAATGGGTTGAATGGTCTTATAAACGGAGATAAACAATTTTATTCTTTTGTCAGCAGTATCATATTCCATTGAAATATACATATTCTTGGGTATGCTTCAAGGAGTCTAAAAAAGAAATTTTAGGCATCATAAAGTCAGCAGTAAAATTTCTATTCAAATAAGAACAATTTTTACAAATCGAATGATAATATAAAAAATTTCAATAGATTTTTATTTAAATTACGACATTTACAAGATCTGTTTGTCGCAATCGCGGGCCTTAATAAGGGATACAAAATTAAATAAAACGTACATACATAAAAGCACGCTTTCAGCCTAAGGGCTTACAATGTAAGTAAAGCGCTGAACGCCTAGTTAAAGACGTTTCCGCGGCGTCTGACAAATACCAAGTTAAATTGAGCAAATTATAGATTGAAATGTGTATCGCTATAGCACAGAATATACTCGTATAATGCTATAGTGACATGTTGTCAACCCATCACCCAAATTACAATACACAGTTAGAGCGTTTACGCACTGCTCCGAATCCGATCCTAATGGGGATAAAAACGCAAAGCTAATTGCAGATGGCGCCACTGTTGAGTGTTCCAAAAGAGACCAATAAGAAGCCTCAAACCTTGCCAGTTGTGACAAAAACGCTTTTTTTTTATGAGGTCGTTGACGCTCTGTCAACCCCGTAAGGGATACAGGCGTAACTTCATGTGCGTATTTAATGCTTCACTGTGGTTTAGTTACCAAATAAATAAAAGGAAACATGAAAGGAAATAGTAATTAATTACTCTGGGACACATTACAATAAGCCACTACCTTTGATTACAAAAATACATTATTTATTCGGGGTTTCAGTTCACCTTTGATTTAAACATTTCATTTTAATGGAAATGAATTCATAGAATAGCCCGGACGGTGTAGTGGATAGGGCCGCGGCCTTCTGTGCAGGAGGTCGTGGTTCGAATCCCACCACACCACGTACCAATGTGTTTTTCGGTTTTCGAACGTTTATTCTGCGCTTTTACGGTGAAGGGAAACATCGTGAGGAAACCTGCACACACCTCAGAAGAAATTCAAAGGTTATATGTAACCTAATCTAGGATTGGGTCTGGTTTCCCTCCTGGGTTGCGGAGGTCAGATGGCAGTCGCTCTGTGTAAAAACCAGTACCCTTGTTCCCTATATTAGGTAGCCGACCCCGAGAGATACGGGAAAAGGCTAGGAAGATGATGATGATATTTTGAAAATAAAATAGCACTTTAAGTGCAAACACGCAAATAAAAATGTATTATTATTTTCATGGAAATGAATTCATAGAAGCTCATTAACTGTTTCCTATTTAAAACAATTTTTTAACGGATTTATTTGTGCTTTTATTTCAAGAAATTCGAGAGTTAGGGCGTTTAACGTACTGCTATCCGTATTCGGTTCGTTTCCGAGAAAATTATATGGAAGCTGTCAAACATTTTCGCGGAAATCCATACAAAATTTCACGAATGGGGTTAAAAACTGAGAAATGGCGCCACTGTTGAGTGTTCCTTTTTCCTGTGATTGGTCAGTAATCTGTCAATATTAATATCAATGTCAGTTTTGTGTC
>JARACY010002031.1:0-48050 GCA_029255725.1 Scrobipalpa atriplicella
GGGTGGAGATATTCCAAAACACGGAAGCTGGGTTCCTGTGCGAGCTGGTGCTGAGGTTGCGGCCCGTACTTTTCTCTCCTGGAGATTATATCTGCCGAAAAGGTATTATTCTCATCGCTTCCATTCTTCCATCATTGTTAGTCACTGTCTATCAAACACTTCTAACTAGACAAACATTTTTCTCAGGCGAAGTCGGGAAGGAGATGTACATAGTGAACAGAGGGAAGCTAC
Source organism: Scrobipalpa atriplicella (assembly GCA_029255725.1). Taxonomy (NCBI): domain Eukaryota; kingdom Metazoa; phylum Arthropoda; class Insecta; order Lepidoptera; family Gelechiidae; genus Scrobipalpa; species Scrobipalpa atriplicella. The sequence goes on from JARACY010002031.1 coordinate 232, forward strand.
AGGTGGTAGGGGACAACGGGAAGACGGTTCTAGCAACATTGAAAGCGGGTTCTTATTTTGGCGAAATTTCCATTTTGAACATGGGCACGGCAGGTAAACAACTTGGTAAATATCGCCAGGCCCGAGACGCCACGCCATTATTACTCTATTTTTATATTTTCTTGAAAAGTTTCAAAAAGCAAACGTTGAGAGGAGACGCTGCAATCAGGCCGAGGGAGCGGCCGCGACGACCAACAGGTTCTGGGACATCACTCGCAGGGTGGCGCCGCGCGACCCTTGCCCACATGTGATAATTACTCACAGTTTCTCACCAAACAAACACTTGGCAAGGGACACGCGTCAACGCCAGCTTGTCCGAGGTTCATAGGGAATGCTTTACATTTCATCATTTTCCATCATAAAGATTTTTCGCATTTTAGACCGCTATTTTTGTAACCTCATTTCTATTATTCTCTTCTTTTCGAATTGCTGAGCTAACCTTTTCATTAAAATTATCAAAAAGAACTTGCCCATGAATGTATGGTAAGCACGTTCTTTGTTTTGTATCTTCTATTTCTGGCTTTCTATTAGAATCCTGTTTCGAGATTATTGTAGCATCAGCATCATGTGTTCGTTTGCGTCTAGTTGTATCTCCTTGGATGTATGAAGGCAGTGTCCCCGATCGCTTTGCATCTGCCCCTGAATACCTCAATTTATTATATTTGGCGTACATACCGTACTTACTGAGATCAGCTTTTTTAGTAATACCTTATATTACTTCTGGCTCATGTAACTAACTAGGCGAAAGAAGAGATAGTTAAAAAAAAAACAAGAAGTTACCTATAAAGCTGGTCCCGGAAGGAAGGCGGGTGTGAGGGGTGTGGTTGCGGCAGCATGGGCGCGGGCGGCAGCTGCATCTCCTCAATGGGCACGCGGCCGGCCGTCTCCACGAGCCCCGGCGTCGACTGGCACCGACCCATTGCCACTACAACATGCATTTCGATCAGCAACAAACTTCATCATCAACGTACTCACGCTCATGCTCCCATATGTACCTTTCTCGAGCGGAGCTTTCTTGTACTTCTCAAGTCTTTTGACGGCGATCGCTTCGAGGCGCACCCTGGCAGCGGGATACTCTTTCAGCACGTCCCACATGTCCTTCTTGCTGAGCACGAACAGGTCCGAGTAGCCGACGGAGCGCACCGATGCTGTCCGCCGGTTGCCTGTCGACGTGTCATCCACACACTCCGTGCCAACCGGTGTTCGGTCCGAACCTCTTACGAGCTGTTCTGGCGACGCCACCACCGCGCAGCCAAAACAACTCGCAAGATTCGAAAGGGACGACCGAAACACCGGAGGCAGAGCGGAACACATGATAGAGTTGCAAGATCAAGGATAGCATACAGTAAGCCGAAAAGTTTACCAACTACTTTTTCAGAAAATGAAAGGGTTTTACCAATCTGTAGCCAATTCTTGTTGAAGATACCGTTTACATAGTTCATGTCTGCAGTCAAAAATCAAGGAGTATCATAAAATAACTATAAGAAGCCATTTCTATAGGATTCTCGTTCTGTGCTCCATTCAAAAGCATTTAGGGTAAAAAGACTGGTACGATAAAAAGTATGTAGATTTAAAGAACTAAGCAGTTCTACAAGTTTAAAAATGCATAAATTCTTAGGTCAGTTTGAGAAATAAAAAACAAAAACGTTTAGAAACTCAACTGACATAATGACGAAAGATCTTAAATATAATCAGATAAATATGTATGGGACACTTAACAATACGGGGTACATGCACCAAGAGGTCACGCCAAATATAATAAATTGAGGTATTCAGGGGCAGATGCAAAGCGATCGGGGACACTGCCTTCATACATCCAAGGAGATACAACTAGACGCAAACGAACACATGATGCTGATGCTACAATAATCTCGAAACAGGATTCTAATAGAAAGCCAGAAATAGAAGATACAAAACAAAGAACGTGCTTACCATACATTCATGGGCAAGTTCTTTTTGATAATTTTAATGAAAAGGTTAGCTCAGCAATTCGAAAAGAAGAGAATAATAGAAATGAGGTTACAAAAATAGCGGTCTAAAATGCGAAAAATCTTTATGATGGAAAATGATGAAATGTAAAGCATTCCCTATGAACCTCGGACAAGCTGGCGTTGACGCGTGTCCCTTGCCAAGTGTTTGTTTGGTGAGAAACTGTGAGTAATTATCACATGTGGGCAAGGGTCGCGCGGCGCCACCCTGCGAGTGATGTCCCAGAACCTGTTGGTCGTCGCGGCCGCTCCCTCGGCCTGATTGCAGCGTCTCCTCTCAACGTTTGCTTTTTGAAACTTTTCAAGAAAATATAAAAATAGAGTAATAATGGCGTGGCGTCTCGGGCCTGGCGATATTTACCAAGTTGTTTACCTGCCGTGCCCATGTTCAAAATGGAAATTTCGCCAAAATAAGAACCCGCTTTCAATGTTGCTAGAACCGTCTTCCCGTTGTCCCCTACCACCTGTAGCTTCCCTCTGTTCACTATGTACATCTCCTTCCCGACTTCGCCTGAGAAAAATGTTTGTCTAGTTAGAAGTGTTTGATAGACAGTGACTAACAATGATGGAAGAATGGAAGCGATGAGAATAATACCTTTTCGGCAGATATAATCTCCAGGAGAGAAAAGTACGGGCCGCAACCTCAGCACCAGCTCGCACAGGAACCCAGCTTCCGTGTTTTGGAATATCTCCACCCTGAAAAAAAAAGTAACGAGTAAAAAAACAAATTCGGCCGTAGCACAGTCCGGGCTTAATATCCCGTGTTGTATAATTAAAAAGAGAAACATTCGCTTTTACGTCCATGAATTATGCAAAAGTGTTCGTTTACGATCCGTAAATTTTTGTCGCCAAATGGCACTTCGGTGCTTTTTTCCGTTTCAGCTGAACCCTGTTTGCGCAGAGTTGAGAGTGTGTCGTGTGTACATGCGGCATTAACATTGAATTTGGACGTTTTTTTTGGCGCGGTTTAGACATCGCTAATCCCTCGCGTCGCGTTACTGAGCTCCCATTTTTGGTTATCATTTTTAATTTTTGGCGCGCTACGGCCGAATTTGTTTTTTTTACTCGTTACTTTTTTTTCAGGGTGGAGATATTCCAAAACACGGAAGCTGGGTTCCTGTGCGAGCTGGTGCTGAGGTTGCGGCCCGTACTTTTCTCTCCTGGAGATTATATCTGCCGAAAAGGTATTATTCTCATCGCTTCCATTCTTCCATCATTGTTAGTCACTGTCTATCAAACACTTCTAACTAGACAAACATTTTTCTCAGGCGAAGTCGGGAAGGAGATGTACATAGTGAACAGAGGGAAGCTACAGGTGGTAGGGGACAACGGGAAGACGGTTCTAGCAACATTGAAAGCGGGTTCTTATTTTGGCGAAATTTCCATTTTGAACATGGGCACGGCAGGTAAACAACTTGGTAAATATCGCCAGGCCCGAGACGCCACGCCATTATTACTCTATTTTTATATTTTCTTGAAAAGTTTCAAAAAGCAAACGTTGAGAGGAGACGCTGCAATCAGGCCGAGGGAGCGGCCGCGACGACCAACAGGTTCTGGGACATCACTCGCAGGGTGGCGCCGCGCGACCCTTGCCCACATGTGATAATTACTCACAGTTTCTCACCAAACAAACACTTGGCAAGGGACACGCGTCAACGCCAGCTTGTCCGAGGTTCATAGGGAATGCTTTACATTTCATCATTTTCCATCATAAAGATTTTTCGCATTTTAGACCGCTATTTTTGTAACCTCATTTCTATTATTCTCTTCTTTTCGAATTGCTGAGCTAACCTTTTCATTAAAATTATCAAAAAGAACTTGCCCATGAATGTATGGTAAGCACGTTCTTTGTTTTGTATCTTCTATTTCTGGCTTTCTATTAGAATCCTGTTTCGAGATTATTGTAGCATCAGCATCATGTGTTCGTTTGCGTCTAGTTGTATCTCCTTGGATGTATGAAGGCAGTGTCCCCGATCGCTTTGCATCTGCCCCTGAATACCTCAATTTATTATATTTGGCGTGACCTCTTGGTGCATGTACCCCGTATTGTTAAGTGTCCCATACATATTTATCTGATTATATTTAAGATCTTTCGTCATTATGTCAGTTGAGTTTCTAAACGTTTTTGTTTTTTATTTCTCAAACTGACCTAAGAATTTATGCATTTTTAAACTTGTAGAACTGCTTAGTTCTTTAAATCTACATACTTTTTATCGTACCAGTCTTTTTACCCTAAATGCTTTTGAATGGAGCACAGAACGAGAATCCTATAGAAATGGCTTCTTATAGTTATTTTATGATACTCCTTGATTTTTGACTGCAGACATGAACTATGTAAACGGTATCTTCAACAAGAATTGGCTACAGATTGGTAAAACCCTTTCATTTTCTGAAAAAGTAGTTGGTAAACTTTTCGGCTTACTGTATGCTATCCTTGATCTTGCAACTCTATCATGTGTTCCGCTCTGCCTCCGGTGTTTCGGTCGTCCCTTTCGAATCTTGCGAGTTGTTTTGGCTGCGCGGTGGTGGCGTCGCCAGAACAGCTCGTAAGAGGTTCGGACCGAACACCGGTTGGCACGGAGTGTGTGGATGACACGTCGACAGGCAACCGGCGGACAGCATCGGTGCGCTCCGTCGGCTACTCGGACCTGTTCGTGCTCAGCAAGAAGGACATGTGGGACGTGCTGAAAGAGTATCCCGCTGCCAGGGTGCGCCTCGAAGCGATCGCCGTCAAAAGACTTGAGAAGTACAAGAAAGCTCCGCTCGAGAAAGGTACATATGGGAGCATGAGCGTGAGTACGTTGATGATGAAGTTTGTTGCTGATCGAAATGCATGTTGTAGTGGCAATGGGTCGGTGCCAGTCGACGCCGGGGCTCGTGGAGACGGCCGGCCGCGTGCCCATTGAGGAGATGCAGCTGCCGCCCGCGCCCATGCTGCCGCAACCACACCCCTCACACCCGCCTTCCTTCCGGGACCAGCTTTATAGGTAACTTCTTGTTTTTTTTTTTAACTATCTCTTCTTTCGCCTAGTTAGTTACATGAGCCAGAAGTAATATAAGGTATTACTAAAAAAGCTGATCTCAGTAAGTACGGTATGTACGCCAAATATAATAAATTGAGGTATTCAGGGGCAGATGCAAAGCGATCGGGGACACTGCCTTCATACATCCAAGGAGATACAACTAGACGCAAACGAACACATGATGCTGATGCTACAATAATCTCGAAACAGGATTCTAATAGAAAGCCAGAAATAGAAGATACAAAACAAAGAACGTGCTTACCATACATTCATGGGCAAGTTCTTTTTGATAATTTTAATGAAAAGGTTAGCTCAGCAATTCGAAAAGAAGAGAATAATAGAAATGAGGTTACAAAAATAGCGGGTCTAAAATGCGAAAAATCTTTATGATGGAAAATGATGAAATGTAAAGCATTCCCTATGAACCTCGGACAAGCTGGCGTTGACGCGTGTCCCTTGCCAAGTGTTTGTTTGGTGAGAAACTGTGAGTAATTATCACATGTGGGCAAGGGTCGCGCGGCGCCACCCTGCGAGTGATGTCCCAGAACCTGTTGGTCGTCGCGGCCGCTCCCTCGGCCTGATTGCAGCGTCTCCTCTCAACGTTTGCTTTTTGAAACTTTTCAAGAAAATATAAAAATAGAGTAATAATGGCGTGGCGTCTCGGGCCTGGCGATATTTACCAAGTTGTTTACCTGCCGTGCCCATGTTCAAAATGGAAATTTCGCCAAAATAAGAACCCGCTTTCAATGTTGCTAGAACCGTCTTCCCGTTGTCCCCTACCACCTGTAGCTTCCCTCTGTTCACTATGTACATCTCCTTCCCGACTTCGCCTGAGAAAAATGTTTGTCTAGTTAGAAGTGTTTGATAGACAGTGACTAACAATGATGGAAGAATGGAAGCGATGAGAATAATACCTTTTCGGCAGATATAATCTCCAGGAGAGAAAAGTACGGGCCGCAACCTCAGCACCAGCTCGCACAGGAACCCAGCTTCCGTGTTTTGGAATATCTCCACCCTGAAAAAAAAGTAACGAGTAAAAAAACAAATTCGGCCGTAGCGCGCCAAAAATTAAAAATGATAACCAAAAATGGGAGCTCAGTAACGCGACGCGAGGGGATTAGCGATGTCTAAACCGCGCCAAAAAAACGTCCAAATTCAATGTTAATGCCGCATGTACACACGACACACTCTCAACTCTGCGCAAACAGGGTTCAGCTGAAACGGAAAAAGCACCGAAGTGCCATTTGGCGACAAAAATTTACGGATCGTAAACGAACACTTTTGCATAATTCATGGACGTAAAAGCGAATGTTTCTCTTTTTAATTATACAACACGGGATATTAAGCCCGGACTGTGCTGCGTTAATGTGGGAGAAGAGATAGTCGCTTCGCGTCTTTATCGCGTAAGATTAGCCAGTAACAAACAAATGACGTCATAATCTGTACAACAATGTATTCCAGATTGACAGATATTTTTACCTATGTACGAGTATGATACCACCAGATAGAACGACATCATCATCATCAGCCACAACAGCCCACTGCTGGACATAGGTCTCCCCAAAATTGGGGGTAGAGCGCAGTAGAAGTTTTCCATTGCGATACACTTGAACAGTGTAGGAAGGGACTTTTGCCATACAGCCGAATGACGTCCGCGCAGAACTTTCTGTAGATGTGTTGGCATTTCGCACTTTTTAAACACGTAGAATCTTTATACTGTAAGGGCTAGCTAAAAATAGTTTTATCATTCTATTTCGCCCACGACCACTAATGAGTGCCTCTTCTTACGCAAGAACCACAATAGCCCAGAACAGCAATAATAAGAAATTTTGAACCCACCTCTTCAATGTATCCAAATGCACATTGATAGCGATTTCCGCCTTCAGCTTGTCGGCAGGCAGGACACCGCCTTCTCTTCATCCGAACACTTCTGCGTCAGCCAGAGGTAGTCGGAACACTTGATCACCTTCACTTGCAGGTGTGTGGGCAACCCGCCGCATGCGCATGTATGTCTTCACGCCGTCCAGTTTCGCTGCACACAATGATTTTTGAATTAGAACTTTTTTTTTTGTTTTTGCGTCATGGGACTTTAGTGGAGTGTAGTTGGATCAAGACTCCTAGCGAAGGCCTATAGTCCAATTTGGTTGACAGAGATAATTGGACACTGTTCTCTTTAAAAATAAAATCAATTTTCGAACAGACATTTTTTTTCTTCAATATCAAGCTACAGTCAACTAGGAAAATGTGGTCTTCATACAGACCATTAGGTAGAGTTTCCGTGACTACTTTTACATCATGTATTCCTATTTCGTGGATCCTATCTAACATGAAACTCAATAAAACTCTATAAATCATTTTTATCCTTGCTGTTTTTTTTATTAGCCTGAAGCTGTACGATGTAAGAAGGATAATGACTTGGAATTTTCCATCGATAGCCATCTTTTAAAACTAATTACGCTTTTAAGGATAAATAATGTTATTTTCCTCGTCTCGAAATTTTTCTAATAAATCTCTACCAGTTTTTCTGTCAATATTCACAACTGTTACTCGATTTTTTTAACAGATTTAAAATTCTAACACACATAACATTACTATACTATGTATATACGTATACTACTAGAAGATTTGCCACGGCACTTACTCCACGGGTAACAAAATAAATAAAAACAACATATTAAAATCCAGTAAGTGTTTCACGAACATTTTTACAAGGTTACGGATTTGTCGGATTTGACTTTATCGAGCTAAAACAAACTTTTGACAAATTAATGCCTGCAAATGATTTAAGATCAGCAAGGCTTGCGAACTTCTAATTACGAGATCGAATCGTGTACCTGCTTTGTTCTGGAATCGATAATGGCGCTTCCGATTTCTGACAAACCAGATAGTGCTAGGATTTGTACAGGGAGAAAAAATTGCTGATCAAACTTTAGGGTGTGAACCTATCTATGAAACTGAACATCTTTCCCCAAGGAAGCATCGTCGAAAGTGAAAACAAAATTGGCCCTTCCAATAATAATGGTGTCAGCGGGTCGAGTCATTTTGTATGGGATGGCCATTTTTTTCATATTTCCACCTAAGTTTATTTATTTATCTTAAGTTTATTTATTTCAACAAATATATAGTCATTACAGGCATGCCCAAGGCAACTATATACAATAAGTTATAATAAGTTCTTTTACTAAGTTCCGTGAGAAAAGTTGTTCAGTTTTATAGGGCATGCCAGATGTCCACAAATTTGCAAAATGGCGCTGCCTGTCTAATGGCTATAATCTGAAATTACCCTGAATATTGTCAGACGTGGCAAAGGCGCCTTTTACTAAGCGTTTCACTCTCGGCCTACACCGTAAAGGACGAAGGCATGACTTTACGTATTTACGAGTATGTATCGTTTCGCCACACATCTCATCTTCCGTATCCAGAAAAGCCCTGAACAACCCCATTAAAGTAATGAGCTCAAAGAATGTGAAACCGTTATGACTATAGCAATTATCTTGCGCTGCAGAACCTTGCTAATCCGGGTTAATATGCAGAGTGCACGCGAACGGTGTTATACAGGGTGTTAATTGGTACTCACCACAAAATAAACCAGCAATAGATACGATCAACTTTATTTTATTTTTCTATCAAAAGTACCTAAGTAGTTAATATTGACAGTCAAGCATTATAGTTCAATAAAAAAAACATTGAACTACTAGCACTGAAAGTTCTCACTAGTTCAATCATTGAATTGTCAATTGAACTACAGGGAATGGAGAATATCGTCTGCCATATGCGACCAAAGTACGACCCTCGTATGAGACCTGAGGTGGGTTGTTTCACGTATTCAAAAAAAGTTTTTGTAGTGAAAGCTCTTCTCACCATTCCTAATATTTACAAAGACCTCATTTCAGATTCATTTTTTTTTTAATATTGAAAAGTAAAAACATGTTTGAAAATATAAATTGTTTCCCTCTCAAAGTTGTCTGTAAGTATCGTAAGCAAAACATTTTACATGATGGAATGGGAAAGCTGTACTTTTCGTAACATCCTGTATTTAAACTTATAACCGGTGTTATCCAGTTTGAAGCGGCAGGATCCGGCGCAACTCGGCGGATAACCGGGATATCGTTCGAAATTCAAAAATGTTTAAAAGGCTCTCGTAAATCGAAAAGTTTTACTTTGGAGTTTAGGAATTATCTTTATTCAAAGAAGGTGTGTTTAAATTACATTATGATTTTCAACTTCCCCAGTTTCGCTGATGAATTGGATGTAGGGACAAAATAAATCAGAGCTTAAATAATTAATTCTGTAAAAAATAAATTTGTTAAAACTTTGAAATACATTTTAAAATTGCCTTTCTATGTTTAGGATTTTAAATAATCATAAAATAATAATTCACCAAAAAATAGAAACAAATAAACTCGATTTGAACACCTGGCCGCAGCAATTTGTGCTGAGCACAGCTCTTACTAAACCATCGTTATCCAAACCAGCCAACGAAAAAGATATTATAATCCACTGAACAGTTTCCACAGAGTTGAGCTCGCAATTATTTCAAGTTAGAGGCTGAAACTCTACGCGCCCTACTTAGCCTAACTTAACATACATTGTAACTTTATTGCGTCAGGTAAGATTAAGTTAAGCCAGATTGTGACATTTCAAACCATTGTTTCAAACTGTAATTAATTCAAGTTGGATTTATTATTGTGTGTCAACGCCAGATGAGTTTCATTTGGTGTTTATCAAAATTTAAGTCGTGTTAGTAAGTACATGGATTTTGATTTAAAAGAAACTTATCTATAGCAAGCATTTATTTGCGATCTCACATAATATTAGATGGCGATGCATAATATTTGTACTTCTTCATAACGAGCAGGTTTTCGAGTTGAACGGCCCGATGATAATATTTAAGTGAATACTTACATAATAAGAACGGGCGTAGTAGTTCTACGCCGTTACACGTAGCTGTGCTACGAAATACCTACGGCGCTACGGGATTTTAATATGTTAGTCACTAAATAAGAAAAGATTTCGATGTAACTATAAATTTTAGTAAATTATTAAGATCGTGTTTGGACTACTACTTACTGGCCTAGTGTTTACGAACTGTGGCGAATGAATATCTAGTATAATCCTCAATTAAATGACTGAATTATTTAAATAATTGTGAGGAAAGCTAATTGCAGCTAGTTCACCGCTGCCCTGTCACAGTCATCTGTCTAGCCAAGGAGCTAATATATCACAAATGATCAAAATCATATCCAGAGCAAAAAACGCTAACAAAAAATTAAAGGCGCAGCAGCTGCAAACTAAGTGTAATACTTCATTATAAATATATTTATGATCCTATTGAAATTGGAACGTGCTTAAAACAAAGAACCATCTAAAAAGATCACTTCCATAAAAAAAGAATAAAGTCGTTTTACGAGCCTTCAGTAAAAATGGCTGCCGCTGCTGGTAGGTATTCACCAAATCTGCCATTTCCACGTCCCATATTCGAAAACAAACAAACTACCTAACTTACTCTGTTGACTTTTTAACAAATCATTTCACGTGATGTACAAAACCTCAAGCCGCCAAATGGATTTCGGTAGACCCGAACATGTTTATGTTGCGGCGACTTAAAAACATCTACATTGCTTTATTACATACAGGCTTTTCAGGGTTCATCATTAATTTACCTTTTCCATAGAAATGAGATATTTTCTTAGGATAAAAAGTAGCCTGCATTAGTCTCCTACCTATAAATTAAAATATCACTAAAGTTCCGTATGATGACGTGTAAATAAGTAAGAGGTTAGCAAATTAGACACGTTGGGTACTGCCTCTTTAGCTTAGTTGACAGAGCCGTTGGTTCAAGTCATGGCTGCGGCCAATTTTAATTTCTATCATTTTAATTTGTAAGAAATAAGAAAATACTGTTTTATATTGTGAGTAAAAATCCGCAAAAATAATAAGCAAAATTAGCAAATTTCATTCCCATTTTTTTGTGATCAATGGAACATTAAATAATAATTTTGTCGCCGCACCGAGCCTACCCGCTCAGCGCGGCCGCGGTTACATTGTTTACCAAACAACGCCAACAGCGGCCGACACAAAAACGTGTCAACACCAGGACCTTTCCCGTTCACTACCTATAGCTGTGACGGCTGGACTGGACATCTCATGGAATTAGATTGGAGAGGATCACGCAATTCGATCACAAAGAAATTTGAATCAGTTTGGAGTTCCGCTAAATATCTTCTCCTTGGTCTGATTTCGATCATACTGCGTGTGTCAGTTGACAAAAAATTCGTAAGCTAATTAAGTAAAACATGTCGCACATACCTACCGTTGGATGCAGATATTTCCTTTTAAAGAAGTACGAAAAAATGTAAACGCTTGTTTTTATACAATTTGATTTAAAAGATTTCGTGATCTGCGCCTAGCTAAGTCTGTGGGGCACCCCCAGCGATCCATCATTATGTGTTAAGTAAACAAATCTGCTAAATTAAGTAACAGGTTTGGTCGCACTTTTTCGTATCTCTTAATCAAATTATAAGGAAAAGTAAAGCGTTTTTTATGTGCATGCCGGAATAGGTGATAGGGATAGGTCGGTAACAAATACTGTAGGCAAGTAAACCTCATTCGTTTTAAGGGGGTGGGAATATAAATCAAAACAAAAAAAGAACATTAATTCTTTCATACAAACGGTTAGTAGTTAATGTCTGTCTAAATCTAAACATAATAATAATTTGTTTAAAAAAAAAAAACATTTGCGCAACATGCTTTTAAAGTACAAACATTTATCTTTCAGCAAGCACACATTCCGGAGGCGAAGTCGTTTATATCCTTCAAAATATTTGTATGGAAATAATTTCAATTTCACCTCAAACAGTTTGTGCAGCTGCAGAGCGTGGCTGCAGACATTTTGAGTAATTTAATCTTCCTCAAACAAGATGGGGGGTTGGTTAGTCTACAAGGGGTGGGAGGGAGGAGGCTAGCCACGTGTTTCCCGCGCTGCATTAGTTTTGCCTCCTTCGTAGTCTAATGGTCTAGCCTTAGGCTCCCGATGCCGGAGTCATGGGTTTGATATAAAGTTGATTTTTTTTATTACTTTGTGAGATTTTTCCCAAATTGTTTAGAAAATGCAGACTGACTCACCTGAATGTCTGTCAAGATCTCAAACTTCCGAGGGCACGTTGAACGATCGGTCGCTGTCTTTGATGTGGTCGTCACACAAACCAAGTAGTAGGTAGTAGGCAGTTTGAAAATATGACATCAGGGTTTATCTATCGGGTCATTCATTGACTCAAAATCCTAGTCTATATACAAGAAGAAAAAGGTTACAAGGGGGCGGGGGGAGGCAGCCACGTGTTCGCTACTCTATGGCTGCGCTACATTAGTTCCGCTAGGGAAGAACTTTTTCGTAAACGACGAAAAAAACGCCCTTTTCATTTAATGAGGCGGATTGTACCTCCCCTCGGCTCATAGAGTCCAAAACTTACCATCTAATATGCCTGGGCTGGATAAGAAAATGCAAATAACTGAAAAAACAACTACCATAAAAAGTTATATGAACGTTTATAAATTCTTAAAATTACGCTTATTTATGACGCTTTATGGGGTAGGCAGGATTTCGTAGCGACTCGCAAATTTTATTTTGTGACTGTAGTATGGGACGCTGTATTGCTGTAGTGACGTGATGTCTGACCATCGCTTAAATTGCAATAAACCGAAACCCATGTCGTTTTTCTTGGTTATCACGGGTGCTCGGAAAGAAAAGCAGCTTTTACATACATCCTTTTTTTTTTATCGCTCTAGTCCAGTAAAATGTAGGTGAATATCCGAAAATATACTTTTATGAACACTTTTGTTCGTGTAATATAGTTTACGAGAATCTTAATGGCATATTACGAGTACGTAGCGATAATCTTTTTGTAGGTACTTTATTATTACAAGGTACTTAGCTCACGTTTTGTGTTATAGTCTGTTTATAGGACTTTTAGGTTTTTTTTTGTCTTGACGTAACAGACTTTTTAGATAAGCTTAACAATATAATTTAAGAGATTTTTTAACACAACACCTATGTGAGAACGTTACAACAAATAATAGAACACGAAAACCCACATGTCAAATAAGTATTGTTATATATATGATTTTATCTATTTGACTTAAGTCTAATACTTTGACATCTAGTGCGTAAAACGTCAAAGTTTTATTTATATTTCTCTATAATCTTAAGCTTTTTCACGCTCTGCCTACCCTGTAAAGGATAAAGAAAAATGTCTTTATGTATAGAATATCTTTAGGTACATAATATTAACCCGAATTGACACTACTTGATTCCTCTCAACCCTACTGATTATTAAGATACACGTGAAGGATGCTAATCTGTCCCTAAGAAAAAAAAACAGTTTGATGGGCAGATTCACGTTTTCTCCGTTTCACTTAACTTTTTCTTACATACTGTACTACCATTGTTTAGTTCAGAAATCAAAGTTCATTCCAATCAATTTCCAAACGTGTAAAACGCTATAACACATCCCCCTGGTCTGAATAGGCGGTAAGTCCCCCGGTCTCTGAACAAACAGTCAGGACTGCGGGGCCAAGCTAAGCACCCAGGTTGTATTCAAATTGGCGACCGTCTTGTCCCGAACTGTGTACGCAGTCAGCGCAGCGCCGCCGTCTACTGCTAGTAAACTACCTATATCGAAACAGTATTTTCGATTTTGCTTTCATTCTCTATTATATTTTGCTTCATGTATGTACCTATGTACTAAGTCGATTTAAAAAAAAAATGTCCTACGTTAAATAAAAAGATCATAGGTTACTTTTTACTGTAGAAAAATATTTTCATACGGCAGGATATCTTATTAAAATCATGATCCAGAAAGCTATTTATTAAATTGGAATAGTTTTCTGGTAGCTATAGTATTATCTACCTGTTCGGTTTTCAGGAAAACGGGCCTAGGTTGTAAATACCAAGACTCACCTCACAACGAAATAAAAAAAAAAAACACTTTATCATTTTTAATATAGGTAGTTTTAAATTACCTACAAGTGTTTTATTTTTACTTTGTCTTTATAATGCGACCACAAATCGACGTGATATTTTATTCTGATAACTCATGCACAAGTAAAGTTAGCGCCTAGAGTGAAAATTTTGTAAGTAATTATTTCATAGAAAGTACACTCTTTACATTTTTAATTCACTTAAAAAGTTTACAACACGAACTTTGAGATCCGAAGCGGTTCTTAGTTTTTTACACTAGACTACTCGTTATACAGCAAGTAACAAATAAACAGAACGAGAAACTATAAAAACTCAAAGCTCCGGGAAAATACCAAACAATAAAATAAAGATGCGAAGCAAGATGAGTTTCGCGTTTGAAAACACCTTTCAGACTACTTCTCGATTCTTTACATGCTGTATAAATAGTGTAGACTGCAAACTTCTTTTGAATCAACATAAGCAGAAAGCTGAGGAAATTGTGGAAGAGTCCGTTCATTCGACTGATGAAATAGCTCATGTTTATTCCATGGTAATTAACGCAAGGTATTTTTGCAATTGCTGATTACATCACTTCGCCCAATTTATATGTTTTGGTATTGTTTTTTATGTAATTTTCAAATTATATTATTCTGGTAAAATGCCTTTTACTAGGCGTTTTTCGCTCTGCCTACTTCGAAACGTTCTGTATTTATGTATATGCATATGCGTAAGATTAGCCAGTAACAAACAAATACGTCATAATCTGTACAACAATGTATTCCAGATTGACAGATATTTTACCTATGTACGAGTATGATACCACCAGATAGAACGACATCATCATCATCAGCCACAACAGCCCACTGCTGGACATAGGTCTCCCCAAAATTGGGGGTAGAGCGCAGTAGAAGTTTTTCATTCACAGGAAGCGCTGCTGCCCATTCCCTGGATTTATCCCTTTACTTAAAATCATACAGTCCGCGCATTGACCGACCCTTAAATGTGAAATTACGATTTAAAAAATCCGCAAACTTCTTCAAGAAGATGGCCCTATAGTATAAATACTACGTCGTAGTTTCGTTGCAGTATTTGTAGCCCCTCTACGAGAACGGTCTCGTAGAGGAGCTACAAATACTGCTACGAAAGTCATCGATCACCTTGTCTTGCTAACGAGCATTTTTTATCAGTCCACCCCACCCCCTACTTACGTATCAAAATAATCACTAAGTATAAATTGTTTGCTTTTCCCTCTCGTTACGTCGAGTATGTGGAGAGGAGTGTAAATTATATAAGTGAGTGCTAATTATCGCTTTTTTTAAACAGTAGATTCAATAACTTAGGTATAAAGATAATTTTACCACGGAAAAAGTTATCAAGTGAAGTCGTTCAAGTTCATACACAATTAATGAGAGTCAATTAATCAAATCGTGTGCCGTACGAGTAGAGTACTTATACTCTAGGTTTAGCCTGATGTCATAAAAACCCTTATTTCTTCGCTTCCCCAATTTATCAGATAATATTAATTGACCGCTTACATATTTCGGATTTAGCGTATAATGCACTTGTTTTGCTTTTAATGTAAAATAATGTTATAAAAATGTTGAGTTACACTTTTAAGTTTGGATTTAATATGAGCTCATTTAATAATTTCATGAATTCGCGGAACACTTTTGAAAAAACATAAGAGAAGCAAAAAATAGCAACACGAAATGAACTACCTAACTCATCCCAACTTTCCACACAGAAAATAAAGAAGGCAAAAAATATTTATCCTCTCCTCTCTTTCACATCCACTCCACACATTGAGCAATGTAATATTTATGTAAGTATTAATTTAAGGAACAGTCGCGATGGCAAGTAATTCACTTTGCCCCGCTCCCCCCCACGCTCGGGTAAGGGCCAAAACACACCAGCGTCACTTTCCGCGGCGGAAAGTTCCGTCAACACGCTGACAATGCTTTTTGCATTGCCTAAAACACACCTGCGTCATCTTCCGCGCTCCGTCGAGCGGAACCGAACTCTCCGCGCGACGGAAAGTACCACGCTATGTGCGCGCGCAACATATTCTTTTAAAATATCCAGTGACGCGTAGAGGGAAAAAGAATGGACTCGGCATAAACCTCATTACTTAGTTACTAACATATCCGCGTCTCTTTTTAACTTATGAGAGTAATCCTTTATAAAAAAGGACAACATTAGTTTTATCGAGTTTTATCATTACGGACTATTTATAATTGTCCTTTTTTCATTAGTTCTCCCATACGTATAGGAAGGCAAGAAGCTTTGGCCATGCAGCCTTATCTGAAAATCATTACCTATTTTCATTTGTAGTCATGGATTTTCATGAAAAAAAATGAATCGTTCAGTGTCGTCGGATTTATTTTGCTAAATAGACCGTGTTCTGGAATGATAGTACTTGCATTTTATTTTATTTTCACGATTAATTAAAAAACCGGCCAAGTGCGAGTCGGACTCGCGCACGAAAGGGTCCTTAGCATCATTTATGAAAATGGCAATAAAATCATATCCGTTTCCCGAATCGCACTTGACCAGTTTTTAGTATTTGTTGTTATAGCAACAATATAAATAAATCATCTGTATAAATTTCAACTATCTAACTATCACGATTCATGAGAAACAGCCTCCAAAACATTATCTTCAAAAACGAGCAAAAAAGTAATTTTTATTATTTGTTGTTATAGCGGCAACAGAAATACATTATCTGCAAAAAATTTCAAGTCTCTATCTCACGGTTCATGAGATACAGCCTGGTGACAGACGGACAGACAGACAGACAGCGAAGTCTCAGTAATAAGGTCCCGTTTTTACCCTTTTGGTACGGAACCCTAGAAACCAGCTAATTCTGGAATAAAATCAAAATGGACTGCAAGTAAAAATGCGAAAGAAACGAAACGCATGGCCTGTGTTTCTATTAGAAACTCGTGTTGGAAACCTCGTTTCACTTGTTATTATGACTCTACTCTTTGCTTTTTACTTCTTTTTGTCCAAAGAGCAGAGTAAATATTTTTGTCAAGATGACAATATGCCATAATCGTTGTCTACTTGTCTGTATTGTTGTATTTTTAACATTTTTATTCAAATTGGGTCAAAATCTTGGAAAATACCAAGCAAGCCTGTGTTGCCAAGAAGTGGCCAATAGCAGTCGCAAGGAGCAAAAGCAAAAATATTGTTGGCCGAGTTGCCCAAGTAAAAAGTGGTACTATTGCTTACTATTGCAAGCCAGAATATCACCAAAAGCTTAGCAAGGTGTGTACGTCTGCAGGTGCGAGACGTGGACCATGACAAAAAGACACCAAGAATGCCTAGAAGCCTTTAAAATGTGGTGTTGGCACAGAATGGAGAGGATAAGTTGGAAATAAATGAAGACAAACAAAGAAGTATCGACAGAGCAGAAGCCATGCAGAGATCTTTCGAATTGCGAGACTTAGACACGGTACAAGAGTTTGTGTATCTGGGGTCCCTTATTCGGAATAATGGAGATTGTGAAAAGGAAGTCGTTCGACGAGCTCAGATAGCAAAGTCAGCAGTTAAACGTTTGGAAAAAATCTGGAAAAACCGTAACATCTACCGCAGCACTAAAGTAAAACTTATGCGTACTTTGGTTTTTTCTATCTTCCTGTATGCATCTGAAACATGGACACTGAAAGCTCGATTAAGATCAAGAATAGATGCGTTCGAGATGTGGTGTTGGCGTAAAATGTTGGGTATCCCCTGGACTGCGCGCCGCACTAACGTCTCTATTCTTCAGGAGCTCAAAATAGAAACACGACTGTCAACAATATGTCTCCAAAGGTCCCTATCTTTCTTCGGTCACGTCGCCCGACGGGAGCCGGAAAATCTAGAGAAGCTTATACTAGTTGGGCACGTGGAAGGGAGAAGGAGTAGAGGAAGAGCACCTACCCGGTGGACAGATGCCATTTTGCAGTCCATCAAGTGCAACACCCAGGGGGCAATCCACCAGGCCCAGAACAGATGTGCCTGGAGAGCCCTGACCCGCAACGCTACTTTTGGTGGTCACGACCCTCAGACATGAGGAAACGACGAAGAAGAGAGTAGGCGCAAGGAAGTCAAGGAGAAAGCGGAATGCAGGGAGACCTGGCGTTTACTTCATAATACTCAACCGACAAGAGCAATGCTCTTACATTAATTATGATGATACAACAGTATTGGTATTTTGCAATTAGGTTGCTGCTATAATACACAGTGTGATGATCATTTTTTAGAGTATTAATAAATAACAATGATAATAATTAAAATTGTTTATTTTTTCAAGCAACTAGGCCCATTTTAAAATCAATACAATACTATACAATAAAACTTATATCTATTATACAATACTATAAATACATTACAAATGGATAAGGAAATTTTTCATTCAGCAGCGAGGGTAAATTACTGGTTTTCAGCCATCATCCATAATTGTTATGATAGTAGCGGTTTCTCGGCCCAATGTTGAGATCTGATTACCGGCTTTTCTACTCCACTTTGACCGGTCTTCGGCAATCGCTGGTGTGAGATAATTCTCATCCATATCCGCTTTTTCGACGTCTAGCCAGCGCTTATTCGATCTGCTGCGTGATCTAGGGCCTTGGACAGGGATCGTACCGTAAAAGACGACTTTCCTGCAGCTTATCCCATGCTTATCCCCTACGTCGTGGAATTTGAGGCTGTAATGGACGTGGTAACGAATGCGATCGAATCTCGTAACGCTACGCATCCTTCGCAACATTTGCATATTGTTTTACAAGACCGTTAGGTACTGGTGTGATGATGAACAACAAATAATAATAAAAAATACTGAAAACTTTTATCACTTTTATCAGGATTGGTTCTGTCTGTACAACAAAGCATAATTTTGAAACTCCACTCTTGGATGGATGCACTCCAAATGTTTACCTTTTTCTGAGGACTCTGTAATTCCCAGTAACTCCAGAAAATTAATATTTTCCAAAAAGTTCATCATGTCATAAGTCACAACACAAATGTGACAACATCAAAGAAGAAGCCATTTTGATGTCATTTAAGCGCGTAACAAGACGCCGCGGAAGGTTCGGTTGGTGTGTTGTATACGACGGAAGGTTCGGCGACCGAAGATTCCGACGCGGAACGCGACGCTGGTGTGTTTTGGCCCTAAGATGGGTGACCTTGCAGCTTTCAAGATCAAGTTTAAAGGTTATCCACAACCAACGCTGTTTTTTTATTTATTTATTTTATTTTGAATTCATGTTTTCGAAATTCGCTGGCTGACGAGAATATTACAAAGTTCAAAATTTCAATTTTCTTAACGTGACGGCGGCGGCAGTTCTCTCGTGAGCTGTGAGAGCAATTTCAACAATGCAGCGCCTGTATCTGATCATGCCAAATTGTTGACATTGTTGATTGTAACTATGGAAGTAATCACGGTGAACATGTTGGCATTGGCAGGCGGGAAATTTCCATTCCAAAATTGTTGCGATAGCAGCGACCGAACTGAAAGTACGCGCGAAAGTAAATGAAGCCTAGACATTTCGTTGGCGCTTGACAGGCTTTACCGCGATAATGTCATCAGTAGTTCAATAGTGTATTCGAACGGTTGTCGTTTCGGATGCCGGGCCCCGAAATGCGGGCCGGAGCGTGTGAAAGCGGGCCGGCGGCGGCGGTGGCGGCGGCGGCGGCTGGCGGCGTGGCGCGGCGGCCGATCGATGCGGACGGACTCGCTTCTCCCGCTGGGATGGGGCGCGCCCGACTTTCGCCGAGCTATTTATAGCATTCAAGCCGCTGACCTATTTCGCTGCAGCGCCACCGAGGAAGGTCACGGATTCAGCCTGCTCTCTGCCGACGCGGCGCCATTGTCTTCTCAACCGAGCTGCAGCGCTAATTAAAGTTGTTGACACTTTGCCGCGCATTCCGAGTATCAGAGCATAAAACGCTCTTTTCATTCGAGGAATTGATTAGGCGGTAGCGCTGTGAATCGGTCTTGATGACTGTTTTTATTTTGAAATGTTCTTGCGATTCGTTTTAAAGTAGTTTCTGTTTTCGCTAAGAGGATTGTACTGGGAGCGTAGAGCCGGGAGTCAGACGAGGCGAGACGTTAAAGCTGCTCACGTGGAGTTGGCGCGCGCCGGCACGTCTACCTGCTTAGTACGCTAATGTGACAGCCGGCTCCGTGCCTCGCCTCCCGGGTTACCAGCGACAACACCGGCTGCGCGCTCTCACGTCTCTATGATTTATAACGCAACACTAAAGAGACCGCTGCGACCTAGTAACAGCTAAAATCAATGCAAAGTGCAACGAGTCTTAATCACTCCAATCCTCAAAATAAGAGTGCCTATTACCGTGTCTGAGAGCAATTCATTCACAATGCAATTCAGAGTGGACGCAGACAAATTCATTTTAAAATACTCAGCTAGAGTTTCATTCATCTCCACCGTGAAATCGCTTTTGTGTTAAGTCTGTCAGACTACCGGTTTTTGGAAACGCCGCTTCTGGAAATGTAAGAAACAGAAATGATTCGTGCACCTGGGCTTGTCTAGTTTTATTTCGTTAATAAAAGAAGGAACTGCGTTAATAAACCGGTGTCGTAATGAGGCTTGTTTTATTTCTGTACGTATATTTCGTCGCGCTCGTGCGTCGTTAGCTACGTGACCTATCTCAGACAAGCCCTGCTGTAATACCCTACTCTACTACCTATTTTGTATCTAACAACCTTGTTAAAAATAAGTGTACTACTTTCAGAGTTTCATGGAAGTTTGCCGGTTTTTTTATCGCAGCATAATTTAAAATCGTGATATGCGATGTGTTGAGTTAAGTTATCAATATTTTTTTTATTTATAATAGGCTATTTTCCTACTAGTCAAATCAGAAACTTTTTATGAAATGTCAAAACGCTTTTTTGTATGAAAATTGTGAGATATGACGTCACTGGCTTGAACATATTGACTACTCAAATCAATAACTTTAATATTTTTTTTTACTCAATTATTAAATCATATACATATTTGTTGAAATGGTGAATAAGATCCACAATATTTTAGCCATCAGTTTTAAGTATAAACATTTTGAATTTTTTTAACCACCCAGTCAACATGCCTATTATGGATAGTACATTAGACAAATATGGGGTTATAAACTGAGAACTAAATGGCGCCACTGTTGAGTGTTCCTTTTTCCTGTGATTGGTTAGTAATCGGTCAATAATTTGGCTATCCCAAACAAATTGTCTGATCAACTCCTATCTGTCTCTTACACCCAGTGTATTATGTATACTTACCCTGGAACTCCTTGCGCGCCGTGCTGACTGACGTCACGATGTTGGCCACGTGACCCAGCACCGTCGCAAACAGCAGCAGTCCGAACAACAGCTGCGCGATCACGAACACATACTCGCCCTTGCTTCGCGGCCGCGGGAGATCACCTGCAAAGGAAATAAAGTCAGTGGTGCGTGCTACAGCGTTACTACGACGTAGCAAACTACTACAGTATTTTTATCTCACGACTACAGCCGCTTTGCCTTAAGCATGCCCGGTGTGTACTACCTACGCACGCATTGCCGTAGTGTGCG
This sequence comes from Scrobipalpa atriplicella, assembly GCA_029255725.1. Lineage (NCBI taxonomy): Eukaryota > Metazoa > Arthropoda > Insecta > Lepidoptera > Gelechiidae > Scrobipalpa > Scrobipalpa atriplicella. The sequence goes on from JARACY010002031.1 coordinate 21,799, forward strand.
TGAGTTCGCCATAGTAAACCCTGTAGTTACGCACATAACGAAGCGTGTCACTATGCATAACCACAAGTTTTACCGAGCGGTAGTCATGAGATAAAAATATTACACAATAGTTTATATATAGGTTGTTCTTAGTATATTCCTGCGTGTTGCTCTTGAACCTGCAACACACAGTGCCGCCGGCATGGCCGTGCGGCTCAAAGTTACTTAGCGCTTGGAGTTAAGGTTGAGTTTCGTGCGGGCCGCTCGTTTCTGCGGCTATGTACATTTTAGATAGGTACCTACTTAAATGCGTAGGTCAATGGTTAAAACAATTAATGTAAACCATTTTGATATATCTGCCTTGTACTATATGCTGGAGATGGGCCTCCCCAAAATTGGGGGTATATGCCATACTCACCACGCTTGGCATACGGGTTGGTGAGCGCAGTAGAAGTTTTCCATTCACAGGGAACGCTGCTGCCCATTCCCTGGATCTATCCCTTAGTCGCCTTCTACGACTCCCGCAGGAAGTTATGGGGGTTATCAATTTAGATTCAAAGGTTACGATTTTGTGTAAAAGCCCGCTTTCAGAACGAGAGATCCACTATAAAAAGATTCAAAAAGCCAAATAAACGAGCTTAGCTTACATCGATGCACGTAACACAACGTAGCACCTCTGGCTGGTGTTATTACAAAAAATTGCGCAGGTAACTTTCACAAACACGGCAAAATATTGTTAAATAAAAAAAGAAAAGGGAAAAAATGCTAACTGGATTGAGTCAACACACGGTAATCCCGAGTCCACTCAGTTACGGCTGCCTTGCTGAATATCACATTTTTTTAACTCGGCCGGCTCTTCAATTCAGTTGGCCGGACGAAATTCGATATAACCTACAACCATGGAGTAGTAAAACAGGAGTGTTTAAATGAAATTCGAAGTCAACAGTAACAATCGTTGCAATCAACTGCCTAGGCGCGTAAATACAGAGGGTCTGGGTTCGATTTCCATGGGAGAGAAACAAAGTCAATATAACTAAATCAATGAAAAAAAAATAGAAGTGCCGTATTGTATTTAAAAAGTTAAAGAGCGGTAATAGCCTAATTATTCAGTAGGAGCAGCATTCAAACGCTCAGCTTTGAATTTTAGTGACCGACTGTCAAGGAAGGGTTATGTTTCTCACGCATATCTTGTATGTACTATTTATGTATGTAGATGTAGGTATTAAGTATTTGTCGCTCTGCCTACCCCATTAGGGATACATCCCTGATTTTACGTATGTTTTGCACGATTATAATATAAATCTTCGTCTTAAAGCATTTCTACTACTGATCTACCCCTTTGATAGGACACTTCTCTAGTAGGTATATGTGAACAATGCATAATCATGTACCGGCTCCGTGTCAAGGGGCACCTAAGTGAGGCAGGCCGTGTGTGATCTAACTTCTGTTCGTGCTCTCACTGCTAAATACCTGCTGAGTTCAGTGTTGATCAACGTATTGTGTGTTGCTAATGATTGTATAATGATAGCTTCAGAGTTTTTATGGTGAGAGAATTTCGTTATAATGCCGAAAGTAATTTCTCATATTTTGTCGAAAATTATTTAAGCCTAAAATAGTGTCAATATTCAAAATAAATAAACGTCACCTCACACTTTTTTGAATAATGTAATCGCAGAGGTATAAAATTGACATTTATTCTTCTAATCTCACAAAGATTTGTTGATAATTAGACATTCGATACTGTAACCGGAGAAAGGTCCAGCTGAAACATTCTATATATCGCTTGTAAGTTAGTATTATAGTTACTCTGTGATATCGCTCCCAGTCCAGTATGGTACGAAACACTTGATACTACAAATACAATATAGTAAGTAAACAATGCGTGGAAGAATAACCTAACAAACAAGAGGGGCAAGGGGTTTTATCGGAAGACGGATTAGTGGGAGAGGCGACAACCGGGCCGCAATCCATTCCTGGAGATACCATAGACCTAGGTTAGAGAAGATTTAGCAAGGCGACTAACTTTGCGTGTGCAAAAACTGACTATTTCAGATATGCGTTCGAATATTAACTGTGGGTTGATTTCTACCGTTGCCGCGGCAAAGCCTGTTTCTCAGTAAAAAATGGAAAGTTGAGTAAAATTTACCTGTATTTTTTTTCAAATTTTCCGAGTATTACTGGGTTAAAATAGGTTTCTAAGTGAATATAACAACATCTTATACTGCGCTAAAAAAATGCCATCTGTCTTAGGAAAGATCTATTTTCAGCAATGAAGTTTTGGAAATACCAAAAAAACCAGCTTCAATATTTAGGATAGGACCAAAAGTCACACACGTTGCTTTTTAAGTTTGAACAGGTTGTCTTCTCTATTCTAGATCTGTGGTGAGGCGACAACCGGGGCGCGATCCATTTCTGGGTACGCCATCTATTGAATTAAATTGGGCCTTGCTTGTTTTATCCGAGTTATCCCCTTTCGCTTTTGTTTATCGAAGTAATGAGGGCGTAGCGAACGCTACGGATGGCTACGTAACGCGTAGCGGTTTGCTACGAGAATAGTAGCTCGATCTATAATATTATGTATGAGTTACCACAGATATTATGATGTGCTTGATATGTAGGTATGTATTTTTGTATGTGTATGATCAATTATAATTAAAATATAATAAGTTTCATTTTATTCTATTCTTGTGTTGATCTTCGCGTTTAGTGTAGTGAAATGTTAATGCTTGGTCATAAAAACTGCATCTCATTAATCAAAATTACGTTATTTATTATATTTTCTTGTTATTGTTGTGGATATTTATATTTTCCTGAGGACACTTTACTGCTTAAGCCCACAGATGCTTTTTTTTATTTACTAACGTAGAGACACAAATAAACTGAATAATACAAAATAAGTATTTTATACATGTTGAATTCCCATACTTCATCACACCTTACATCAAAAAAAAACATTCCACCTTTGAACAAACTCCAAAATTAACTCTTTCGAATACACTTCCAAAAACAACATTCATAAATACTTACAGAAAATTGCAAGTATTCACTAATAAACCGAAATCTCGGTAGCTATTTAGCAAGAACAAAACGCCGCATACTAAAATTGTTGCAAGCGTTCCAATTTTGAAATGCACAAAGGCGACTGTTGGAGGGCTTAATCGAAATTAATTTACCGTCAAATCGGTTTTCACCGGAACCGGATTCGATATTTCGCCACTTTTATAGTCGGAAGTATCGGTTTTTCAGTTTTTGGTGGGAAAATGCAGTGTTTTAAAAACCGATTAAGGTGCAAGTCGGAGGGTCGCGTACAGTTTCGGGCAAACATCGTGAGCATTGAATGACGTGGGGAAAAGTTTGTACATTGAAATTATATGCACATTCAAGGTCATTCAAGGTATGTGCGCTCTGTCACTAACAGTGATACAAAATTCTGTATGACAAAAGACAAAATCATCAGTGGTAAAAAGATTGAGCTGTTTACGCTCTGCTTACCCCGTAGGGGACATAATCGTGAGTTTACATTTGATTTGAAGCCATTTACAACACAACACAAATTACACGAAGAGCGGCAGTCCTACGACATTGTAACGCCTTTTTATTGTACTCGTTAAAGTGCATTATAGGCATTATACTACTGTTATATAAATGTTGTTTAAAAAAGAACAATATCAACATCGAATACAATAGTAGGCAATAAGTAAATCAATATACGAATAATCGTGTCGTGACAAATCTAGAATTTGCAATGTGATTACGAGCTAAGTGCGTCTGAAATCCAGCGCTTATCCCACAGAAGAGTAAATGGAGCTAGCGCTCTTATCCAAACGTAATATCTAATTGGAAAACAGATCATCAGTAAGCAAGGATAGGTGGGATTGTTCATTAGTAACGAGCTGGTTTACGCGACTGTAAAAGCACAGGGCTGCATTCAGTAATCAGAAGTTTTTGAAAGTACTTTTTTTTGCAAAAGATGTGTGTTGATAACTAGCTTAGAGGATAAGGGGCCTTGTTTCTTAACTTGAAGTTCGTGGCTTCGATGTTTGTTAAGCATACCCAAAGTTCATTTTCATATGTGTTTTCTGTACACAATATTTAAGTTATAATTAGTTTTGTATAAAATTATAGTTACCGACCAGCATGGATGAAAAATACCTTGTGAAGTAACAGGAGTAGCACAAATTGGATACTAATTTTCACGGAATCCGTCCCAGTATCAGGTAAGCCCACATAGAGCCCCTTCACCCGCCTACGCAACGAAACGCGTGGAGTAAATAGGTGCTGATCATTAAAACTTAGGCCCGATTTAATAATCAGGTCTTGAGACTGAAGTTTGAGTTCGGATCGAAAATGTAATTTCAGTACAAAACGGCCTGTCAAATCCATACTTGATATTGCTCTCTAAATTGAAATCACTTCATAAATACGACGAGCCTTACTCAATTTTCTAAAGCAGAGGAGCAGCTAGTAAATTCTATATTGTTTTTATCGCTGCTAGGCTAACAAGAATGCAAAGGGTTACAAGAAGATTTTGCACATATTGCGGTCCCTAATATATTACTGAATTCGTCCCTGTGTAACCCTCAGCCTGCCTACGCAAGCGGTTCACAATTGAAGTGAAGTACTGTTGATTTAAACTTTCTCTATTATCCGCAGTAGACAAGCAGCTGCAAAATTCTGATTTCCTATCGCTACAATCAGCCAGACCGTAAAGTAGCAAAAAGAGTTAGTAATTAGCATATCCTATAGTTACTAAATCTTCTCTGAATCCACCCCAGTGTCAGGTAAACCCAAACTAACGCACCGCTTGGATTTAGCACTGTTGATTTAAACTTTCCCCATTATCTGCGGAACCGTAAATCACACTACAACTTACTCCTACGACGATAGTGCGTAAGTTTAATATCTCTATACGACGGTCATAAAATTGGGGCTTTCGAAGTAACAAGTCGTTCGAATAATTGTGAAGTAATAAGAAAGTAATCTTGTAGGTAAAGACTGTAAACCTGTATCCAAAGTTTGAAGCCTGTTTTATTACCCCAGTGAAAGCACGATTACTTTATGGTATGGGATCAAGCTTTAGTCAAAGAAAATATCTTTAGTGGTGCATTTATGACAAATACAACACAGGTTTTCCTACGCATCAGTCAAACTGATCGATTCCTGAAAGTGGTAGTTGGGCCAACAGCTTTCTAGATATCAGACCTGTGCATAAAAAATGTCTCGCAATTTTAGACTTTATGTACTATGAGAGGGGAAATAGAGCTATTTGTTGTGGTTGCTAATGCTGACGTGTCTGACGGCACAATTAATTAACTAATCTTAAGATAGCGCTGTCACCTTCTCAACTTTGACATTATCAAACAGATATAGCAAATAAACACATGGCAGTAAAATTCCTAAACTGACGTAAGAAGTGAACATAGAGCAAGTCATATAATCAGATCTCTTTTATTTTTACGTCATAATTATAATAAGACTAAGGTCAGTTTAAGAATTTAAATGTCATTTATTTATTTGCTATCTCTTTCATATGTCAGAATTGAAAAAGTGACAGCAATATCTTAAAATTAGTTGAGGAATGGTGCCGCCAGAATCGACAGCATTATACTCGTTTGTGTCTCGTTAAGACAAATAAATAAATTTTCATTTTATCACAAACTTTTTCATCTTTCTAAGATCAACCTCAGATCCCTCACACGATAAATATTTGCAAAGAAAAAATATTGACGACGACAAACATGAAAGACTACACATTCCGGGATTGATTGGTCTCTGCTATCTGTTTACTTTCATGGTAAGCCACTGCGTGGTTCAATTGTTTCAGAATCTCACGAGCCTAAGGTCGCGGGTTTGATTCCCAGAACAACAATGACTTTGATTACTTTTACCATTCTGGCTACAACAGCCCACTGCTAGTTTCCCACATGATCTTTCCATAAGGATTATCTTAACACTCATCAGGCTAGGCAGATGATCAACCTACTTACTTCAAGATGTTTAACAAGCCCCATAAGAAAAAATAACTTTTTGTGGTTGCAAGGAAATCAAAGTGCTTTAAAGCTTATACCTCATACCGTTTGTTTTTTGTGGTTACACACACTGGAAATTGAACTTGCATTAGGACAAAGGGATGGAGGGGTATGTTTACCGTTATTGATCGATAAATCGTACAAGACGAAAGGAAAATTGAAGCATCTGGTTTTGAATGTTTCAATTTCAGGGCGGTATCAGTATACAAATTGCTTATGTTGCTAAATAAATGATTTTACTTTAAAGGTACCGCTTATACTTAACATAATTTTTTTTTCTTCCGTTGTGGTAACAAGACGAACTACCCAAAGAACCTTGTTGTAACGACCACAATCAACAAAGACAGCAACATAGACCAACGGCTTAACTTAACATGTCTTCCCAAGCAGAAATTATCACACTTATTAAGCAGGTCAAGGTTATGAAAAATGTTTTACTGGACTAAATGTGCATCGATTAATAGAGCTACAAAATTAATCATGCGACAACCCTCAATCACAATTGCTAATTTCATACGCGATGCAACAAAACATTAATGCAGCGTTCGGAATATAATAGCTAGATACCTACAACTACTGAATTGCCGACCAATAGTCCAATACAATTTTAGATCGCAATTATATCTTCTATAATATTTCAATATTTTGGGGTTTTCAAATACTGTACATAGAATCACGTCAATATCTCTTACAGGGTAACAAATAATGAAAGGTATTCCAGACAGAACTGTGGATTGCTGTAGAGACGGTTTGTCAGCCCAGCGTCAAAATTGAATTAGGACATTGACCTCCTAATTAATCTATTATAATTAATCTGACAACAGGTAATACACCAAAAATGTTGTGAGAGTAAATATGCTAACATGTGCATTAAAATCGTTTCATATGCTTAGCAACGCAGTTGCAGACATACATAAAAAGGTCAAACACCTCTTCTTTTTGGTTGCAGTCTAGACAACCACTACATTTAACCAACCGCTGCTTTTTCTTTCTTTATTTATCTTTTTACATTTGCCTAAATCACGTTAAATTAATATGTATGTAGATAAAATTAAACTTTCTGCAATTTTTCAAATAGCAATTAATGCAGTCTACGCTTCTTATTTTTTCCTAAACTCACTGGGCTACTAGTGAAATTCACTTCACTATGGCGGTTTTCGATCCTGCGTCATTTAGCCAAGACAATGCGCGCAGCCAGGCGAGACATGTAGTAATTGCCGGACGTCAACGCCTGTACACATTTCCTTATGTTCCACGAGCTATATGAAGGGAAATTACTAATAGAGTTGGCATTAAAAAAATATATGTATGACATAGTGCAAAACAATTGAATTTGCACTAGTCACATTAAAATAATATGTGTTATTTTATGTGTAATTTTGCACATAGCAATAAATGCAGTCTACACTCTTGATTTTTCCTAAACTCACTGGGCTAGGTACTAGTAAAATTCACTTCACTATGGCGGTTTTCGATGCCGCGTCATTTAGCCGGGACAATGCGCGCGGCCAGGCGAGACTTGTAGTAATTGCAGGCAGTCAACGCCTGTACACGTTCACTCATGTTCCACGAGCTATTTGAAGGGAAATAACTAATAGAGTTGTTACTGAAATATATGACAAAGTGCAAAAAGTTGAATTAATAGTACCTACTCATTCAACTAAGGCTCGTATTTATGAAGTGATCTCAAGGTTGATGGCTAGGTTAGAATTTTTACAGTGGAAAACATCTTACTTCCACGGAAAACGCATTAAGCTGCGAGTGGGTGGGTGGTGTTTGTTAAGAATATGGCAAACGAACTCAAAAACGACCTATAGAACAAATAAAAACAATCATCACGAGAAAGCTTAATTAAAAACCGTGGTATAACAGCTTTATCCCGCAGGAAAACTCATTAAAGCACAAGCGAAATCGCGGTTCGAAAAGCTAGCCGTTTTAACAATGCAAACCTCAGGTTGAAACTATTTGTTAATGTTCTAAAGTTTTTAATGCTCTCGCTCGATTAGGGGAAATGTGTTGAATTCCCAACACATTTGGCAGAAACTCTGTTCCTATTGTTGCCTGAATTTTTCAATGTGAAAATTCATTCTTTATTTTCGCAACAATGAAAAATTTATGGAATTACATTTCGCTTTGCAATTGGAATCTTCCATTAGTTCCAGCCAGTATTTTTTCTGTTTCATTTTGGTGTGCGTTTTTCATGAATTTATTATATTAGGTAAAGGGCTTCGGGTAAAATTTTATGTGCAAATTTTTCGGTCGAATGTGATGTGACCCAAAGGCAGCCTTCGGGCGAGGGTCAACCCTTGCTCCAGAATTCGATGAATGTCGGCTTCAAAGGTGCACAGCTTTCTATAAATAACCATTGATATAAGAAGAGAATGGCGTCGCACAAAAAAAAGATCCAAATCACTCCATTGTGTTGCGTTTACCAATATTTCAAACATTCGTAATCAATATTTGCTGAATAGGAGTCAAGCGGGGAGAATTTCGGTCGAAAAATGAATACACTACAAACACTGAATTATTTACGGGGATTTCTAAAATATATGTTTGAATAACATAAACAATAAAAATTAGGTACTAGGCACTCCCTAATACTACGTCATTCGAACACCCCTCCCCGTAATGATTCCCTCCCAAACGTGCCCATAATGCCTGCCGCATTCCCTCTCTGGATTGCCAGAGATATTTGCTGTGCAAGGAAGAAGCCCGACCGAGGATCCCCACCCTTTTGTCGCATCCGTCTTCCCACCTCTTTAACAAATTTCAACGCTTCGGAGCCCCACACGCCCGCTGTCTCCACTGCTATCGGCACGAAGTCGTGTGCCAGCTCGAGGTCAGCGTACTTAGTGTGTTTCAGCCCAGCGGCCTTTTCAGCCGCTGAGCCTGCGGTACGCTGGCTGCCCTGTAGGTGAGACGCCGCGTATGTGCTAACACACGTGACGTCCCACAGCAGCGTACGACCTCTTTGCCAGGGCATAAGCGTTAGGCCATCCGGCCTCTTCCCGTCAGTCCGGCTAAGGCCCGCGGGCTCCAAAACACAAGGTGTTCCCGAGGACGCCACGGCTCGGCGCACGATTTCATTAATGGCCTGGTGGCGCGGAATCCTACCAGCGCAACGTGCGCAAGCTAGGCCATGGTGTCCGTTAGCCTCCACCATGCTTCCACACACGCACTGATGGGGCTCGCAGACGGAGCAACCTAATCTTAAAGCCGCCCCCACCCGCAGCGAATCGTTATCCAGGAGCGTGCCCACATGCGGAGAAGGTAAGGCATGTAGCCACACTCCAGACTCCGGTCTGGATACCGCGCGCAGACGTGCTTCATCTACGCCAATTGCATCGTCGATAAGGGCTGTCTGGTACAATTTGGAGACCACATCGTCCCAACTCTTCTGGCTGGCAAGATTTTCTGGCTTGTCACTGCTTGGACACAAAGTTGCCCATGCCTCCAATGCCTCCGCCACATAAAGCTTACGGAACTCGCAACCATTTGTAGGTAAGATACGAGCTACTAGCTCCGCAACTCCATGGGAGGAGGCTAAGAAAGCAATGGGACCGGTCTCCAGCAGGCGACGAATGCCTAAGCCGCCACAACGAATCGGTAAACTTGCCTGACACCACTGTTTTTCGTCTAGATGGACGTTTAGGATTTCCTCGAGTGTGGTCCTCAAGGTGGTATCAAAGGACAGAACATCGTCTGGAAATAACCACGTCGGCGCCGTTCTGACCAGATATGTTAACTTGGGCATCGAGAAACAGCTCCTGAGCAACACCAGTGAGACATGTGCCGGCAGATGTGAGAAATGCTCAGCCAGAGATGAAAGCATGTCTATTTTCGATTTTAAACTGGCACTGGTACCCTCGGCAAAGATAGGAGCGCCAAGAAGATCGAAGTCGTCCCTACCCCGTACGTGTAACCCAGGGAGCAGCATCTCGAACTGGGGGAGAGAAACCATTGCCCCGCCATCACACCCATAGAACTCTCGCATTTGGAGGGATTGACCTCTAGTCCAATCTCTTAATTTGGTAACCAGATACTCGACGTCCTCCGCCACAACATCCGGACTACCCCCCAGCGTCCCATCGTCTAGATACCACACATTAAGTGGTGCTTTAAGGCTCGTAATTATTTTGTGGATAGCCAGACTAAACAGTAACGGGCCCAACGGGTCCCCCTGCTGAGCGCCCACCTGTGAGAGAATAGGGATGTTACCGTAATACAAATTGCTGGGCGATGCATAAACTTGGTGAAGAAACGGATACAGCACCGGAGTATGCTCCTTAACTACCTTCAGGACCACATCTCGTTCGACCATGTTAAATGCATTTTTGAGGTCTACTTTTATTATAACGTTGCCACCCTCTGAGTCGGCAAAAGACCGAACGGCATGTATTGCTGCCTCGCACCCCAACACGGTACCGAAGCCCACCTGGTGTGGCTGGAGATGCTTCGCCATACCCTCCTTAACTGCTCGGCAGCCCAACTTGGCTACAAGCCTACGGAAAATACTGCCCACCGCTATGGGTCTCACACCACCATCCTTCTTCAAGAGGGCGCACAGAGTACCTCCGTATAGGTATGGGCAGACTTCTGCGTTAAAGGATTTTGACTATGATTTTATATCTGAATATTCCTAGCCTCGTTTAAAATTTAAGGCAAATGTTAGGTTAACCGGTGTCCGTAAAAACCTAATCAAAGTTTGTGAGGCACCTTAATGTTAATTACCTATTTGTATCTTTGTTTGATAACTTTAATAAAAATAATAATAAAAATAGCCAACAATAACGCATTAAACATTTCTGTGTTATTTTCTATATGAAAGTAAATACCCAAATTGGATTTACGAATAATTGTTTCCAAGAATCGAACTTCGGTACTTACGATAAAGTTTCACACAACAAGAACAAGATTGATTAGACAAGATTTCTCACAGGAAGTAAGTAAGTACTTATACTTTGACGTCAAATTGGAATTATGACTGTACCTACCTAATAAAACGAAATATAATGAAATCAATCACAACTTAGTGTAATTATACAGGGAGTAAAAAAATTTGCTGACCAAATGATCGTGTCATCCTTCCTACCCATGAAACAGAACAACTTTCCCCAAGGAACATCGCGGTTGAAATATGAAAAATAAATTTGGCCCATATTTTTTTTCATATTTTAACCTATGTTCCTTAAGGAAAGTTGTTCTGTTTCATGGGTAGGATCACACCCTAAAGTTTGGTCAGCATTTTTTTTTAACTCCCTGTATAAACATATATAAACAGTTATCTTTTTGTTTGTTTCTTATGTTTTGATTAACTGCCGGAATGTATAAGAAGCCATAATGCTTGGATGTTTGTTCCCTTTGAATCAAACAAACAGACCACAAAATGAGCTTTATGGATTAACTCAAACAATCGAGTCGTTAGTTTAACCTACAGCGTTACGAAGACTAGTATTATGAAGGGGAAATATTTATCTGTAAGTTTATAAGTACGTATAATGATCATGAATATACAAATAAAAATTTAATCGATTTTGAAAATTTCATTTATACGTGATGAAACTGTGCAATTATCACAAGTAACATAGGCTGCTTTTTACCACAGGAAAAATCTTGATTCCACAGGGAAAAGAACCCGTAGTTTTTGAATTTATCCGTACAAACACAAATATATTTTTTATAGTATGTACCTATTTTTCTTAAATATTTCACTAAATCGAACAAATATTTTTTCCAATATGAACCAGATTTACAAACCGATTTGTCTTTATTATAAAGTCCAGTTAACCTCTACCGGTCCGATCGACAAGAAAAATAGTTCCATTTGATTCCAACTGAAACATTACCAATACTTATCCTAAGAGTTCAGTATACTTTTAACAGTAGTTGATGATTGAGTATGGGTCAGAACGTAAGTCAAAATAATGTTCAGGATAATTTTTCATACCATACCTACCTATAATTTCCTATAGGTAGGTAAATTTTCTTGGTTTCATAAAGTTTGGTTTAGTATCATAAAAATTAGTTTAAAATGTTTACAAATATCCATCAACTGTTATTTATAGAATTAAAGTGTTTACAACATTTATTAAGTATTTGACATTATTTTGATCATATCAAATCATTCTTTCTATGAGTACCAATTGCTTGTACCTACAGTTAAAATCGTACACAACATCAAAAGCCCAAGTAAAAATGTTTAATAAATTAACATCGAAAAGCCAGCAGCTCAAATCTCGTTTCAAAATACATTCCAACACCGCGCAGGAACACATCAAAGAAAAACCGCGTTATCTAAACATGCTTTAAGTATAACGCAATTAAAACTATCTTTGCCTGTACACGTGGCAGATACCGGAGGTACTGAACCTTGCATTTCTCATACATATTACATACATACGTGAAGTCACGCCTTTATCCCTTATGGAGAAAGCAGAGCGTCAACGACCTAAACGAAGGTCGTTCCGCCACATCTGACAAAGGATTATATCACATAGTTTTGCATATTGCTGTAGTGACGGGTAGTCTGGCCTATCTTATATTACAGCACACTAAAACCATCCGCTCTCTTTACTTGTTTCTACAGTATATAGAAAGTGAAGCAGTTGGAATATTCTATATTTTTCTATCGTTCCTAGTCCAGCGAAAACTTCTCTGTACACATGTAAATCATGGGTGGAGTCAAATATCAATGGTAAACTGATTTCTTTCGAATACATGTTCGAGCTAATATTAGCTCAGTTGCGGTATTGGTAAATCTCAGTTTAGTGATTGTGTCCACTAGGATTAAAATATCTTTTTTTTTATCATCCTGAACCAATCTAAATACAGTTCGTATAGGATTTGACCACTGACTAATAAAACTGAAGAGAGAAAAACAGAAGATAGAACATGAGAAGCGCTTATGGATTTCCTATTAGCCCTTCTCTATGGTTCCTTTATGTACCTACTACCTAGGTCTTTTTGGTCACACGTCAGGCTATGCTTAAGCTGTGTCTAAGTCTAACCAACTAAATTATCGCGTTTACCAAACGTTTACGTATACAAAAGCGAAGTGAAATCAAAATACTTAATTTGTTTCGATTTGAGTTTGTCCTATAAAACCGAAATTATAGGTTTGATGTAGATTAGATAAAGATACGACAGACACTCAATTGCCTATTAGATTTTATGATTCCGTTTGTCACGCATATGAATTTTTGATTTTGTGTATATCCTACGCTCAGACCATGAATTTTTCCATTCGCCGAAAAAAGTACATTTCGCAGACTCTGCTTTGCGAAACGCCCATATGCCGAAATGTGCATACAGCCATATTTTAATGACGTCGGGTTTAAGTTGTTCAGTTCGCTATCTGGCAATTCGTCAATACTTATCTATATATCCGCGGAATTATCGTTTTACATACGATCAAAAACCAAATTTGGCTTATTTGCATTTTTAAATGCACATGTCCCTTTTTTCGCCCAATGAGAGCATTCAGGGTTTGAGTATACTAACTTATAGATAATAGGTACAGCATCAACAGGCTGAGACAAATATTGTGCTATTACAGAAATGTTTGCGTTTTGCTGTTGTGACGAGTTGTCAGTCCCTCGCTTTGGTTGCAATACTGTAACCCTTGCTTGACTCTCTCTATTGGTTCCTACAGTAAGCACGGTACATAAAATGTACCTACATAATTTATCGCTCCTTGTCCAATACGCTTATTTTGTACTATTTTACTTAGTGGACACAATCATACACAATCGATCATAGGCGCCACTTCACTCATATTACAATCTGTCATTATATTACTATTACGTAACTGTATAAATATTTACATAGGAACACGTGGGTAGGGAACATAATTATTATTATAGGCACATTTATTATGCTAATGATTATGTAATGTTTCTTTATTTTATTAACATTGTTACAGATTGTTTTGTTTTTGATACGGGTTATGTTTTTTATTTATTTCGTTCTGTTGGGAAAATGTTGTCTTTATTTTAATCGTGTTGTTCTTTTTAACTGGTAGGTACTTACCCGATTTTTGAGGATCGTTCTTATTTTAGCGTTTTTAGGGTTCCGTAGTCTACTAGGAACCCTTATCATTTCGCCATGTCTGTCTGTCTGTCTGTCCGCCCGTCCGTCTGTATGCCGCGCCCCTGTGAAAACCTCAGTTTTTCACGTATGAACATGAAATTTGGTATGAAGATAGACTATAATAAATTTAAATTAGTTTTTTTTTCTCCAAAATAATTTGTGAAATATGATGTGAAAAAGATGAAAATATTTAATTTTCCTTCCGTATTTTTTAAAATCTTTTTCCTGTACTTACATAAATGATACGAAGTTGCGCCCAAAATAAAACATTAGACCTCATTCTTTCACAATGTTGTATAGCGATTTTCCTGTGACGATATTCTAACCCGAATTGTTTATTATTTCCCATTATCTTCCTAGCAGAAATTGTTACCAGGAAATTTACCCTTCACATTGTTTAGTTTATAGATTACCAACCGAGGAGTGTCTAAGTTGGTAAATTTGTCCCTGGTAACTAGGAAGTACCTACTGGGACTGGAACGGCTATCAATTTAGACCACGTTAATAACCTAAGTTAAGACTTACACTGAGCTGGAATCAGAACTTAAACTTAGAAATAGTTTGCTTCGGAAACTAAATTAAGTTTTTTTTTTATTTACTCTTGAAGTAGCCAGATTGAGTTGAAGCAAGCTCATCTAATAGCCTAAAATAACTGACATACTTAGATGGAAACTCAGCCAGCTGTTTGCACTCCTATAAAGGCAATGGTCGCAACAGACCTTTGATATTCTGCAAACCCCGTAAATACATGCGTGATTTCATGTCCGTACAAAAAAGAAATGTTAAAAAAGTAGAATGTTGTAATTATTGTGTAATAAAAGATAATTAGTTTTGATTCGGAATTAAACTCGTATGTTGTGAAATGTGATTTTGAATAATGTATCATTTTGTCACGAGTTAATCACGCAATACCTACGGTACAATCAATACAATTTGTATGGAATTTTCGGTATTTTAACATTAATTGTGGTTGAATTTCGTCAATAACTCAACGAATTCCGTGTTTTGAGGTTGAGGAATTCTTTATTGACTACACTCGCATTTCAGTTCACACGAATTTGGTGGTCAGTTAATTTCTTCTTACCGCGAGATGATTACGGTATTTTTTTTTAAAAACCTTTGCCAGCAAAGCTGCGGCGGGTATTTGTCGGATATTGTGTCCCCCACGTAACCTAAGGGCAGCAACACACCTGCGTAACGTTCGGCGCTGAAGGTTCCGTTCAACACGCTGACGATGCGTTTTGCATTGCCTACAACACACATAATGTGGAAGGTTCGAGTACACATTACTCTTAACACCCTGTATGGTTACCAGTAACACCCTGTATTACCCCTTAAATAGCGCATTCGCCATATTATTGGTCGTCATTCAGCGCGCCGAACAAAAATCCGCGTAAAAACGACTGTTCGGTCGGCGGATTGGTATGTCGTATTCGACCGAAGGTTCCACCGCCGAAGGTTCCGCCACCGAACGTTACGCAGGTGTGTTGCTGCTCTAAGTGTCCATATTATTAGTGGAAAATAAAATATTTTCAAAATTCAATTGCAATGTGTTATAAACATTTATTTATGTGCAAAAATCCACAGGTAGGTTTGGAAGCTCTAAAATGTAACACTTACTTTTCTGCTCTTGCTATATAAATATTCTTCATATCAGTTTATACTTCACTGCCTACGAATTTCACTGCATTATAATAATAACATTACAAAATCTATCTCTGTTTATTTGAGTTGCTATCTTTCAGCTAAGACCGACTGACTGTTCAGACACTTTCCCAGGGTATTATTCTGTAAAATGTTGCTGTATCCAAATTCCCTCCTCATCACGGTATCAATCTGAGCATTGGAATTCATCCCAACCACTCGATCCCATTCTGTACATCTCGGTAATTCGATTTCCCTGAATATTGTCCAAAACACGCTTTGAATTTACAAAATCGCCCATAAACCATTTTAACAAGACACAATCTACTTCACAAAGCACTGCAATTTACAGCTCAAGAGGCACTGGTGTTATAGACCAATTTAGATAGAGCTGCCAATGAATATAAATTGTTAATGAAACTGGTTCAGGATCGCTGGTCGTTTTACCTGAACAAAAGCGCAGCATGATCGAGCCCGTGGTAAATTTAGCGAAGATTAGAGTAACAAATTAGGTAGACAGGACATTGTATGGATATTTAGATAATGTGTTAGCGTACCGATATTAGTGGTTAATACCAAGGGGATTGTGTGAGCTATGGAGTGTATTAACGTTTATTTAGGATCGGGTCCTATCAGCACGTTTATAAGACGGCATTATAAAATCGTTAGTAGTTTGAGAAATGTGTTTGACAAAAGACCCAAAGACAACCACTTCGTGTAGGTAAAGTACCTACTACTTTGGAGAACTTCGGATTAGAAATAAAACTCTTTTATGCCACTTGTTCTTTACTTCAATATAAGTACAACTCGTTGGTAGGTAATCAGGTCAATCTTCGGTCAAACCACTTCAGAATTTATGATAAGGAAAATTGGCAATGTAAGGGAGGCTACGTCCTTTGTAGGGTCAATTGATGGCAGTCGTCATAAGAAGCTATTGACACGTCGTAGATGGCCAGACAAAGTACCTACCCGCTGTCTAAAGGGTTGCTTACTCTATTACTCGTACACTCTTAAATGTTATAGACTGGTAATTTGGGCTGCTTTTTTTTACTTCTTTTTCTTCTACTTGACGTGTGGGTATCGAGTCGGCCGACCCGATGAACCCTAGTGTCAGAAATTTTAAACCGCCTAATAGCACAGCTAATAGGTCTCTGAAATGGTTTGTGTAACGACCACTATCAAAGACAGCGACATAACGTGCCCTCCGAATTAGCCTACATTGTCCTAATCAAACTTAGGGAAACTCACAAAGTATTAAATTAACAAAATAGGAATCGAAGCCAGGCCCTCCGGATTGGGAGCCCATGGCTCAGACCTAAACCACGGAGGCAGTTTACTGACAACTTTCTAAGTTTTCCCATGCATGTGATGATTTTTAAATTAATTTTAAGATTAGGTATGCAGATGGTTTAGTAATTTTTTTCTACTTTTATTTTAGTTTTTTCCGCATCCTCAACCAACATTATTGTGGTTACCAGCTTCTACTTTATGAGACAGCATCGTTGGCAACACTATTCCTTACTCATAACTTGGGGCAATATGGGCAATGTAGCGTTGCCGAAGATTTGCTGCTTTGGCGAACAGACTTGGATGCAGTTCTGCTTCGTACAAGAAAAAAGTTTATGTGCGGGGTCGGATGGTTCATATTATTTTACTATCTACTTTCAAAGGCAGGATAAATACATATAGGTATGTATACTTTAATACAATACTAGTGTTTCTGTTAGCAAATCTTGCATGAAGCAATAACTTACGCTTAATGATTTTTCTCGTGGAAATTTTCTTGCTTTTAATGGTGAAAGAATTTAAAAAATCGGTTAGTCGATTTTTGTTACATACCTAGCCTTTTTCTTCTACCAACCGAAGTGATCGAAGTTCTATGTTTCAAAGAGTCATACTAGCCTGATCTTGGGTCCCCATGGCCCATGGTGAGATAAACGCTTTCCAGTCCAGTTTGGAGTCGTCTTTGGTCAGGACTTTTTCAATTGAATTTGACAATCGAGACCAACGTTATTTGCTGCTAGCACCAAAATTGATTTTCTTTTGCAACTTAATAGGGGTTCAAATTTCGAAACAGCAGTTTATAACTTTGTCATAAACATAATGTTTGATGTTTCAAAATTCGAATTTCCTTTAAGTTGTAAAGAAACGCAATTTATGAGCTGGAAATCAAGTTGGTATCCATTTGCAAATTTCATTAAAAAGTTCCATACATTCAAGAAGAAAGCTATTGCAATTACAATAACTAGATATTTCTCAAACACGCTATAAAGAGTGCAAGTACCCAAAGTAACATTACATTAGATGTATACTTTAATGTCAGTAAAAGGGTAATATGTAATGTCATTTTTATGCGACATTTCTTCAACTTTGTCCAGTGAACCGGCGTTTACGACTTGATGTATACTCGCTAAGGTTGTTTAGACACTGAATATAAAGTGGCTTTAATGTGTAATACTAGTTTCTAATGTAAATATTTTATCTCTATAGGCGAATTCATATTGCACTATTAAACCTTAAACCTAGCCAAACTCATAATAAAGCCAAAATACGAGTAATAGATCACATTTGACATTTCTTTAACGCTCTGATAGTTTACTATGGGTTAAGAGCTGTTAATGTGACATATTTTCATGTCAGAAGAAAAAAAATAAAACGTATCTAAAAACCTATATTAAGACGTAGAAATTGCATCACATTGAGTATAGGTATACCAACAATATTGTCTGAAAATCACACTTTTATATGCTTAGGTGCATTCGAGTCAAATCCAAATTGTGCAATAGTAGGTATAGCTTCTGTACATCGTTTTACATTCAATCTACGTTAAAGTTTATCGACCTCCTGATGATGTAACACAGAGCAGATAATGATCCTATTGATCTGAAGATTAAACTGGCATAGGTTAACTGGTTTCTATTAATACAATACTAAGTTCCTTATTGCCGGTCGTTCACTGGTGGAGATTGCTTTTGTAAGTGTACCTATTGAATTGGATTTAGCTCCTTGGTAGTTGGTAAAGTTTCAGCTAACGTTTGATTCTAATTAAATCGTATTAAGATAATCCTGCCATTTTCTTAACAGGAAGACTTACCCGGGCGGGAGAAAAACAAATACTCTTCGCGGACGAAGTCGCGGCTAAAAGCTAGTAAAGTATAAACAAAAAATCGAACAGCAGAATCCCCGGATCTGTGGCATTACCTGATTTACGCGAATTCGTAAGCGCGCTGCCGGATCTGCTTATAAATAAGGATCTCCCTGACGTTTATAGATCCAGCAATAAGAACGCAGCCGGATGAGGTGAGGTGATGATCGGGTGCGAATGTAAGATGATTTGGAATTTATTTCACACTTTCCACCCCGGTGAAAAAAAATAAGAGGGTTTACATACAATATAAGTAGGTAGGTACATACATAAAGTCACGTCTATAATCCTTACAGAGGGGTAGGCGAGGAAGGCGTTTTCGCCACGTCTGACAAAATAGCGCGTCAACAAAATGCCGCGTAAAGTCTAATTTTCGGTTAGCGGGATTGTTGTGTTGGGTAGGAGTAGGACCCTACGACCGAAGGTTTGTCCGCCGAATGTTCTGCCGCCGGTTCGTCGTTAATAATAAAACAGAATTAGGCAGTTTATCTGCTACTTATAAAAATCTTTTATCGTTTCTGCAATACACAAAAAATTACGAACAAAAAAGCTTTTTACAAACAACAATACACCATTCTTGTTTTCAATAAGAATGATCTCGCCTCTGCTGTAAACGAAATTTAATTATATCCTGAACCAAATTGTGTGAGAATCCTCCGAATGAGATTTTTTATATACAGATAAATAGTAAACCTACCTAACTAAAACGTAACGACTTGAAAAATTTGTGTGT
The DNA here is from genome assembly GCA_029255725.1 of Scrobipalpa atriplicella. Taxonomy (NCBI): domain Eukaryota; kingdom Metazoa; phylum Arthropoda; class Insecta; order Lepidoptera; family Gelechiidae; genus Scrobipalpa; species Scrobipalpa atriplicella. The sequence goes on from JARACY010002031.1 coordinate 41,417, forward strand.
TTAGATTATGTTTTTACTGTTAAACTCAAACTACTGAGTGGGGATAATGTAAACTGCGCTTTATATAGGGATGTGAAAAATAAAAACGATTATTGCTATTTAAACGAATCGATTAATTCAATTCAATTCATATTCAAAATATTTACTTCAGAAAACAGAGTTCTGGTAACAGATTAATAATCCGCAAATTAAAATTATTATTATTAAAAAATCGTATCCCTAGTTTTATCGCGTTAAAATTCTTATTAAAAGTCATTAGTATTATTGTAGAAACTTTAGTTCAGAAATGTTACTCATTCCACAGTTTTCGCTTTGAATTTCGACCTACGTCCAGTGGCACATTTCTTGACTATTTCCGTCCGGCCCATAAGGAATCGTCCTAATATGTGTCTTGCGATATTTCGTCTCACGACCTTCAAGAGGGCTATTCTGAAAATATGTGTATATAATATCGTAGAAGGTCACACACAGATACTGTAAAAATACGATTTTCCCAATGATGATCCAAGAAACTAAACTGGCTGACTGATAATACAACAATGACACATTAGAACATACAATAGATATCCTTTATGTTAAAAATACAATTGCAAATTAAGTACAACAATATTCAAATGCTGGTAAAAAGTAAATGAAAAATCACAAAAGCGCCACTAATATTGCTTATACAAAGAAGAAATAAAATTCTTACTTACAAATCGAACTTTAAGATCTTTGGATCTGTAAAAACTCAAAGTTGAGGTTCTTTAGTATGAAGTTTTAAAAAGAAACAATAAGTAAGTATTTTCTTTGAGTTTCCGAGACTTCAATAAAAGTCTGGATCGTATTTCAATGTTTGCAATGGGATTGAAAAACGGTGCTTTAAATCTGAAAGAATTAACTTTTTAAACTGATTTAATTCTGAAAAATGTAAAGATTCTTTGAAGAAATTCTTTTTCAGAAAAAAATAATTTAATCAATGTGCAAAGTAGGTACAATCACCATTATTTATCGTCACCTCCCTGCCTTATGTCCAATTTATTTGGGATAGACGCTTAGTGCCTTTCAATTTCAATTCTTTAATCTGCCATCAAATTTCATAGATTAGAATTATATTTGTATACAAAAAAATTATTTACAAGATACCGAAAGCAAAATAAACAAGAAAACAAAATTTACTGAAACTACTATAACATTCCAAGAATTTAGTATCAAGTATCGGTCAAAGAAATTAGTTGGTACCTATTAGTTAAAATAACCTATTTCCGCTTAGTAATTTTACAGTTAATTCGTGAATAAGTATTACTTTGTCTCTATTTCTCACTAGTTTAAAAGTAGATGGAGATTTGTAGAATAGACCTGCCGAAGCGAAATCGGCGATTTGCCAAAGGTCTAATATGATCCCTCCGTGAATTTATTCAATCCTCGTGACAAAGACGGCTTTGCACCAATCACGTGATAATAGGCTTCTGATACTAAAATCCAAGATTAACGATCGTTAATCTTGGATGTTTAATAAAGGATTGCCGTTTTAAAAGAATTGAAGAAAATATTAAATAGAAAAGGACCTAGAACGCATCCTTAACGATTCCTAGTTGATGGATTAATTCATTTGAAATCTACGATAAAACTTTAAATTTTTGTGTATAGTTGACGTTGAAAATCTAATATGTACTTAGGTATATTTTGAGTAGTTATTATTTATTTACGTTACATTTTGTTTGGTTTCAGGTAAACCATCTGAGTGACTTGATAAACTTGATTACATACCTCAAAGCGCCAAAGTTTGGTAAGCTATTCGGTTGAAGACAGGTCCAGGAGATTGGGACAGTAGAAATAGGAGTAAAGTTGGTAGTTTCTGTAGACTATTCCAGAACAAATCTATTAAAAATATTGTGTAACAGTTTTATTCAGTACACAAATAATTCAAATTTGGTAGTATTTCTTTAATATTTTTATCACTAGATCAAATATTCATCAGGCATTACGAAATTTATTTAATCCGTGCCAGCCATCCTTACGAAATGCTCTTAACATGCCATTTTCCCAAATTAAATTCCATGTTTGAAGGAACGTAAATCATATTGCTGGCAAATGTATACGCGTTGCGATCGGAATGTAAATTTTATGATTAAAATGTAAATGGGTCCGCGGGGAGAATATCTTTACTTCATGAGGTGGACATGACGGATAGGAATTTCAGTATTGAACAATACAAAGTTTGTAAAGGTTTATCGGGTCAAACCCTAAACGACAAGAAGAAGAAGAAGATTAATGTCCGATGCAGTTAAATTTACTCGATAGAACCACCCGTCTGAGGTTTCAAAATGAACAAAGTTTACCAGGTATAAAATTTTAGACATTTGCCTACTGGAGTGTTATACCACTTTTTATATTATCAGTTTAAGTCCTGTTTTTCATCGGAAATCAAACTGAAAACTTCCAACCCATATCGGAAATGCACCAGCAACAAAGGTTATTATTATTAATGAGTTACGAGTATAACCTTTGCTCAATTTACTTGTATTACCAATATATGTGTTGTTTGCGTGTTATTATGCGTGTGAACGCGGCCATTGTGATGACTCTGCAGATTTTGATAAAGGCATTTAGATAAATGATTGTGGCCGTAAGGGAGTCTCACCGGAGTCCGGCGCCAAACAGGTTGCTAGCTCGAAATGCCAGTGTATTTATTTAGACATTTTCTATACATTTAAAATAGAAGTTTTGGCAGATTGTGTTAATGACACATAATAAATAAAGGTCCACCTTTGCCTTTATTCTATACGGAGCCTTAAACCTAAAACGCCTAGTAAAGGCGATTTTAGATTGAAATGTGTATTGCTATACCTATAATGGTTATAGTGGTTGCTAAAAAAGTGAGTCGATCTACCCTCGAATCCTTCTGCTGGTGTTTACATCATTCTCGGGAGGAGAAGGAGCTGGCACATTCTATGTTTTTCTTTCGCTCTCAGTCCAGCAAGGAAGTACCTTACTAAAAACAAAAGTGTGTTGTGTAACCCTATTTATTTATATTATACAGTAAAAGTCTTAAAACGCAAATGTTCCGTTCTCAACAAAAGTAGTTTTAAACAATCTGTTATCAGTTGAGCTACAAACACGACATATCAATAATAAAACAAATACCGAACTTGTAAGTGTATAAGTTTTGTATTGCCCCAAAAGTTCAGGCTATAAAAAATAAATTGCAAGGAAGATTTTTCAAAAAACGATTGCCCTGGGACCAAGATTCGAAGGGTTACAGATATAACAGTTAGTGAGTCCCAAAAAATATCCAGAGCAAAGGTTTATAGAGATTGGTAAAAGTTTTGGGTCCAGAAATTTAAGGGGAGTTTGAATGGGGCAAGTTTTAAACCACGGTTGAGATACAACTGAGACATGCACAGTTTTCCGTTATATTTTCTTGCCAAGAAACTGCTTTGCTTGAACATGGTGTTTAAAACCGACATAGTAATAATATTTCATTGACAGAACTAGAAAGTACAACACATCGCAGTGCAGCCTGTCACTTCTTGGCACAAAGATGTGCAAGCAGCTTCAAATCGCTTCGCGTCGCATCGTGTCGCTTCCCGGTGTGAATTAACCCTAATTAAAGTTACTTATTAGATAAGTGTCCTGATAAATTGTAACTTTATAGAACCCGCTATTTCTTCGTCTGTGAATGCATAAAGGTAGGTACTTATATGTATTCACAGAAACGTCAGGAATCTTGATTAAGCTACCTAGTTTCTAGGAACAGCAGGTGTCGTACATTTTCAGAAGAAATAACTTTTACTAGTAACATTCAAATAATTGAATAGTTGATTCGGTAATACTCGAAAATAAGTAAGAAGTAGGTAAGTCAATAGTAGGTAATTAATTCATGTTCCTAATACCTATCTTACCTATACCTATCCTATATCCTATACCTACCTATTTTTTCCTTCCTTACTTCCATGACTATGAACATTTTACTTTTCATTGCATCTTTGTTAGAATGCGTTTTTCAGCATACTGTTTGTAAAGTACGCACAATATAAATTCGTTTTAACGTTTATAATTCGAACATTACTCTATGATAGAAGATAAAAAGCACTTAGGAATGACCTTGACCTTCTCATATTATGAGCCTTATAATAGCCACGGCCTGATTCCAATACCATAGTGGCAATATATCACTACACGGCAACCATTGTTTGGACAAGTTGCAGACAACTTTGCGGCACTAATTATTGTTACTCGTAGGAAGAGAAGGGATACCTTTGGTTCTCGAAATTTAAAGTTATTTCGATAAGTACATGATGGCAAACCTTTGGACCACTTACTGACATACCCAGCGAGCCTTAACACCTACTCGTTGAAGGACCACTGGAAAGCCACCGATGAAGCCGTTCGCGTGCCTTCGGACTGGTTTCAGTTTTTTTTTTCATTGACACGAAAAGAAGAATAAGTACGTACATGATGATAAATTATTTTAAACATCTCATCATCCACGACAGCTGGAGGCAAAATCTAAAACGCCTGGCTTCAAAATTCAGCAAAAACAAAGTATAAATCCATTCAGAGTGCGTTTTATTAAAATGAGTAACCACGAACAGTTGTGCAAATAACAGAAAAGACTTTAAAATCCGCTTTTTTTACTGTGCACATTATAAATGACGGCTGGAAGCGTTTTTACCGCGGGCTATCTGCTTCTCTTTGAAAAATTACAGGATGAATTCATTTTGCTTTACTTACTTACTGAACAGTTAAAATAGAGACAATTAAAAATTTTCTTAAGGCTTTTTTAAGGATTTTGTTATGCGTAGATTTTATATGAAGGAAAATCCTAGGTAAAAATAGTTGTAGACATCCTGCCATTTAAATCCAGAATGCTTTCCAAATCCCATCTCTCCGCGTTCAAGAAAGATTATGCCGATTGAGGTCAGAAAAATAAGGATTGTTTTACCAAAAAGCATACGCCCGTCGCCCGACCGTTCGTTCTTTGAATGTTTCATTGTATTCCAAATTCAAATATGTAAGTAGTGGTCACGCGTGCTTCGTATCGGTTTTCAACGAGTTGTTATTGCAGGAATTTGTACATTCGGAATTCATATTTTAAGCCAATTTTAAACTGACCACCTTTAAACGGAATTTCCTGTTATCTAAGTTTTTTTTTGTTGGTAGTGGTTAAAACAATGTCATTCATAGGAAAATGTAGTTTTAAAGTTCATAATATTGGTTACGATCAATAATATAGACGCTTTAAATCATCTTCAGCAATTTCCTCAAGTTTATTATCTGAAGGCGATTTAGATAATTGACTTAAACCTCCAAACTTCAGCTCTAAATCGCAGTTACCCGTTTCTCTCCAAACAAAGGTCAAAACTCGCGAAGTTTTCCCTTCACTTCGAGTATTCATCGAGTTCCTAGAGTTCCGCTTTCTTCCAAGTTATTATTGGTCTAATACAGCCATTGTGCTGGTTTATTGATGATACGTGAGGTGTGTTCATACACGGATGTTACGCCTTACGCCTTAACCCAAACTTTGGTATTATGGGAGAAACTATCCAAAGTGCCGCAAGTTGATTTTAGGGTCAAATTTCTATGCGGAACAGATGGACAATAAAGATATTATTATAATAGTTTAATATTACTGCTAGTGTTGTTAGGCTGGCTATCGATAATTCCCAGTTAACCACAACTTTAGATTCAAAAGAGCGTGAAAACTTTTTAACTTTTTCAAAGTCAGTAAGTAATGCTTAGGTTATGGCTTTCTGCCATAAGCTACGGTAACCGTCTTCATTGATGCAACCTTAGCAGCGAAATAATTTTGTCCTGAAAATCTCCCATCTATAGAAATTTATAAATCTGACGAATGTAATGCAGCTCAAACTCTATCGATAGGTACCATTTCATTGATACCTATATCAATTTGTCAGCACTAATACGTTTTGTAATTATCTAAGGTATTGTTGAATGTTTGCTAAGAACGTCCTTGGCTTGTCGGATAATTTCGGCTTAGCTGACTTGAGGGGGATGAAGGGGATGAAGCTTACTTGAAGGTTACTGTTCGTAATATTATCGCAGATAAGATATATTAAACGGATTATGATTCAGCGGTAACGACATTACTGAAGAAGACTAGAATAGTTAGGTATATCAGCATTACGCAGATACATCCTTATTAATGTTATACATGGGAAAGTACCTTACTCTGTCTGTAAGATTTCTCCCATCATCGACTCTTTTTCGGTCACCTAACTTGAACCCAGATTAGTTTTACAGATAATTATAAAAATATTTGACAGACCAATAAATTTTGTAAAAATGGGCGTCTCGAACACTTTGATAACCTGTTATTGAACCCATGTTCCTAGCTAGATGAAAGCCATGAAAACACCCAAACGCATATTTTTTCTGATAAAGCGAAGAAAAACAGCCTATAAAAGTTGGTGTCAAGCCCTGAATAAGGTTCCTAACAATCTTTAGGACGCAAACGATGTTAGATGGAGTTTTACTACAAGGACCTGATTTGATGACCCTGCTTTGGACAAGTTGTGGACCTGTAGAACGAAGTAAAAGGATCGTACTATATTGAATATAATTTGTAAAGTTACAATCGTTTTTTTTACAAATTTGTACCTATCACAAGTGCCCAAATTATGAATTAAAA
>JARACY010002032.1:0-48014 GCA_029255725.1 Scrobipalpa atriplicella
TTTGAGACCAAGGGACATTTTGCGAAAGGGACATTATGATAAAGGACTTTTTGAGACCAAGGGACATTTTGCGAAAGGGACGTTCTGTGGCGTAAGGACTTCAAAAACATACTTTTCTTTCAGCATCTCCACCCAGAAATGGTGAAGACTTTATGTGCAAAGGCGTACTTCTTCTATACATCTCCTCAGGAGATCCTGCTCAACACTGGCGATATTTGTAACGAGATCTACGTCATCAAGCAAGGCTTTTGTGAGGTAATAAGGCCAATTCAGCGTTACACGACTAAACTAATTTAACCTCCTATAAACAGCTGGTCGAGTAATTTGTATAGCAGGTTTATTTTTTCCATATTTCGACTTATATTTCTTGGGGAAATTTTTCAGTATGGATAGGTTCACACCCTATAACTTGATCAGCCATTTTTTTTGCACCTTATACTAATTAGTATTAGTGTTTCTGTAAAGTAAGTGATCTGCACTATAGAATTTGAACAAAACAATTAATTTCTTCTTTTTTTTATAATCCAGATAATTGACCCCACTACCAAAGAAGTCGTTTCCATAATAACAGAGATGAACCATTTTGGTGACGTGGAGTGTCTGATGCGTAAGTTGTCTAAAATAAATCATCCCCATACAAAATGACTCTAGCAGCTTGGACCTTGGACCATTCCGTGCTTCAAAAAACACGCTAAGTCGTTGGTCCCGGTCGCTGTCATTGACAGTGGTATGTGCTATTAAGCGGTTTATAAACTGTGTCACCAGGGTTCTTAGGGTTGTACGTCAGCTCAAACAACACGCTCGATATAATAAAGGCGTATTTATAACTATATTTCCTTACGACGTGTAGCTTGGCATGAAGCATGGCGTCCTTTATTTTGGGGGTTGCCAACACCGCTCCAAGATGTTTCCGCGACAGAGAGTATATTTGCACATGCGACACAGCGCGCACCGTGTAGTATGCAGGGATACCTGTAGAAAAATGTGAAAAAAGTACCCACTGCATTATTTCAATCCACATGTTCTACTGATGATAACAAACAACTTTCACAAAATTTTAAATCTAAACAAAATTCTAGATGAAGTGTTTGCAAGAGTGTTTGTGATAGAAGTAGGCCAGGAAAACGCTAGGCAGACGATTTTTATCAGTGATCATTAGTAGAACATGTGGTTTAAAGGGACGCAGTACTTTTATTTACACCCTGTAAATGTGAGTATTGTTGCTCTGTCTAACCCGGAAGGGAATACAAGCGAGGCCTACGCGTGTATTTTCTCCATTCGATAATTTCACTACGAATTTTACTAACGCTTCAGATCGTAGACATTGCGCTACGGCGTAGTAAGCACTACGATCTACTATGCTACGATGCTACGAGATGGCTACGAGGTACTACGAGTTTAGAAGTTGCTGTTTTATTTTATTTTAGACAACTTACGCATCAGACACTCCACGTCACCAAAATGGTTCATCTCTGTTATTATGGAAACGACTTCTTTGGTAGTGGGGTCAATTATCTGGATTATAAAAAAAAGAAGAAATTAATTGTTTTGTTCAAAATTCTATAGTGCAGATCACTTACTTTACAGAAACACTAATACTAATTAGTATAAGGTGCAAAAAAAATGGCTGATCAAGTTATAGGGTGTGAACCTATCCATACTGAAAAATTTCCCCAAGAAATATAAGTCGAAATATGGAAAAAATAAACCTGCTATACAAATTACTCGACCAGCTGTTTATAGGAGGTTAAATTAGTTTAGTCGTGTAACGCTGAATTGGCCTTATTACCTCACAAAAGCCTTGCTTGATGACGTAGATCTCGTTACAAATATCGCCAGTGTTGAGCAGGATCTCCTGAGGAGATGTATAGAAGAAGTACGCCTTTGCACATAAAGTCTTCACCATTTCTGGGTGGAGATGCTGAAAGAAAAGTATGTTTTTGAAGTCCTTACGCCACAGAACGTCCCTTTCGCAAAATGTCCCTTGGTCTCAAAAAGTCCTTTATCATAATGTCCCTTTCGCAAAATGTCCCTTGGTCTCAAAAAGTCCTTTATCATAATGTCCCTTTCGCAAAATGTCCCTTGGTCTCAAAAAGTCCTTTATCATAATGTCCCTTTCGTAAAATGACCCTTTTGTCTCCCTTTCGCAAAAGATCCTTTTCGATAGATTTAGGTCAAAGGGTGCTAAAAAGATTTCAAAGGGACATTTTACGATGATTCCTGTAGAGATAAATGGAGCCACAACAAGAAACGCAAACGCAAATTCTGAAACGCGGTATCGAAGTTTTCTCAGCGTACTGCAGATACCTATACAAGTTACAATCATATTCGATTGGACTTCGGACTTTGGTCTCCTACTGGGTAGCTGCTACTCTTTTCCCAAAATAGTCTTTTTCCATCTTTAATGGCTCATCATTATCATATTCGGCTATGTGGTATGAACTTGTAATATAGGGTAACTCTGTTGACATAAATCGGCTAGATACTCTTCACCGCGGGAAAACCTTCATTTCCACGGGAAAACTCATTTAACGGGGACGAAACCGCGGGTGGAAAGCTTGAATTAATTGATTATAAATGGAACAATATTAATGGGAAACAAATCAAATTTACCTTCATGAAAGGTATGCAGACGATGTATTTGTTCAGTTGCAGAGCCGATATGTCTTGATACACGTGTTGCGGTAGATCGAAGTGGATGGAACTCTGCCCGTGGGTTATGCTGTACGCCTGCCAATGTAAGGCTATTATTAGTATATTATTATATTATACAGGGTGTAACAGAAAGGGTATATGCATCGAGAAATGTGTGAATCTACCCATGAAACTGAACAATTTTCCCTAAGAAACATAGGTCGAAAAACGAAAAAAAAAACGTGACCTTTCTTACTAAATGCATCAGCTGATAGCGTATTTAGTATGGGAAGTCAATTTTTTTTTCGTATTTCGACCTATGTTCCTCAGGGAAAGTTGTTCAGTTTTATGGGTAGATTCACACATTTCTCGATGCATATACCCTTTCTGTTACACGTTGTATAATCAGGCAGGCAGTTGTAGCAACTGATAGTGATAGAGCTTATATCCCGCTGTTCATGATTTGTTTGTCTTTTTAGAGTTTTGTAGATATTTGTCCAATTTGTTTTTAAAGGTATTTGTATTCTGTGCTGTCACGACATCTTGAGGTAGCTTGTTCCAGCTAGCAACCACTCTATTTGCAAGAAAGTGCTTGTGTGGGTATGATATGAAACTCAGAAACCGAAAAACACATTGGTACGTGGTGGGATTGGAACAACGACCTCCTGCACAGGAGGCAGCGGCCCTATCCACTTTACATACATACATATAATCACGCCTTTATCCCTATTGGGGTAGGCAGAGCAAAAACGACCTAAATAAAGGTAATTCCGCCACGTCTGACAAGTTTTGAGGGTTGTTATACAGGTAATTATGTATATTTCTATAGTGACAGGTTGTCAGCCCATCGCCTAAATTGCAATACACTGAAACCCTCGATTCCCTTAGCTGATTTTTACAGCATGCACGGGAGGAAATGCAGCTGGCACATTCTATGTTTTTCTATCACTCCCAGTCCAGCATGGAATATTGACCACTTTACCATCTTCATATTAAAGTACATTACATACTAGGCGAAAAATAGTGCACATGGGCTCTTTGAAAGAGACCATCGAACTACTACTATAGTCTCGAAAGAGGGTAGACCGATTTGGTCCACATTCGCCTTGGCAGTCAACTCGTGACCATGGAGCGTGTAACCGCTCTGAAATATTACGGTAATCAAAATCGATATTATCGTGATAATTCTTGAGCAGATAAGTATAGCGCAGAGGGCGACGTGGTGATAGTCTTGGGTGTCTTCAGAAATGAAATCCAAACATGCAGGGACACGAAAAATGTATTCAAAATCTTCTTACATCTATTTTACAGTGTGCGCAGTTGAACGACCGGGGCGAGAGAAAAAAAAAGGATATGACATATGACAGTGACATTTCTACAGTGTGGCAAACATTAAAAATTAAAATAAGAATACCATAGCAAAAGTTCAATTTCTAACACTTCCCCTTATTCTTATTAATTTTTACAACAATCTCTACTTACTCTACATTATGCACAAAACTTATCTAACATTCCCAAAGTCAAACAATAAAAAAAGACTCTACATCATGATCATGATAGAAATGCAACAAGATGCCACATAAAAACAAATTCAAACTTGAACTCTATCACAATGCAACATAATGCTTCACTAACCATGCACTTAAATATACAAACAACTTTACATAATCAAAACAAAGTTAAATACAATAATAAGTGCAATTAATTTATGCTTACAGATTTTACATTCATATTCTTAATGAAAGTATTATGCTTTTCTGAAGATAAAGCTTTAGTAAGTACATCTGCAGGCATATTTTGGGTAGGCAAGTACCTAACAGTTACAATCTGTTTTTGTACTAAGTCTTTAATAAAATGATATCGCAAATCGATATGTTTGGTTCGTTTATGCGAGTATTCTTTTAATTGCAACAATTTTTGCGCGCTCTGATTATCGTTATACACAATCATATCAACTTGCGTTACATCCATCTCTGATAAGAAGTTCTTAATAAAGCACAGCTCCTTGCACACATCTGTCATTGCTAAGTACTCACTTTCTGTACTTGACAGAGCGACACAGCGCTGTTTTCTTGCCTCCCAACTTACAGTGTTATTTCCTAATTTTACTAGGAAACCTGTGTAGGACTTACGATCTGAAGGATCGTTTGCCCAGTCTGCATCTGCATAGGCCGTGACATTTATTTTATCAGTCTTATAGAAATGAAGACCATAATCAATTGTTCCTGCAAGATAGCGTAATACACGTTTTGCAGCCAACCAATGAGATTTGTTAAACTTAGTCACGTATTGGCTTAGCTGGCTACATACAAATGAAATGTCTGGCCTCGTGCATACAGAAAGGTACATGAGTGAGCCTATAAGCTGTCTATACGGATATATATTTTCATCAATACAATCATCATTTTGGGAATCTAATTTAGTATTTATAGCCATAGGTGTAGGTGCACTTTTACATTGTGACATTCCGAAACGTACTAAAAGCTTTTTGATGTAATCAGACTGGTCCAAAGTTAATGTATTTTCTGATCTAGTGACATTCATGCCCAAACAAGTTTTCAATAGACCAAGATGATTCACATCAAATTCACCTTTCAGTAGATTATAAAAATTGTTGTTTTTATTGTTAGAAAATACATAAAAATCATCTACGTATAATGCCACAATAGTGTATTCACTTTCATTCTTTTTATAATACACACATGGCTCACACTTGCTCTGTTTAAATTCATGCCTTTTAAGATATTCATTTACTCTCTCATTCCAAACACGGCTGGCCTGTTTCAACCCATATATACTTTTATTCAACTTACACACTTTACTACTATCGTTCATAAAGCCTGTGGGCTGTTCCATGTATATACATTCGTTCAAGTCCCCATTCAGGAATGCTGTAGCGACATCTATGTGTTCTATTGTGAGATCATATTGTACAGCCAAAGAAAATAAGATGCGTAAGGTGGAATGCCGCACAACAGGCGAGAATGTGTCATCGTAGTCCACCCCCTGCTGCTGGGTGAACCCACGAGCCACCAATCTAGCTTTATACTTATCTGGTTTGCCTGATGAGTTGCCCTTCACCTTATAGACCCATTTACATTTCACAATATTTGTGTTATCTGGCCTATCTACTAATTGCCATACATTATTATTTAACATTGAGTTATACTCTTTTTCCATGGCTTCCTGCCATCTAGAAGACTCCTGTGAAGACATTGCTTCTTCATAAGTTTGCGGCTCATTAAATAAAGAACATTGCTCAAAATGCCCTAGTGACAACAATGATGTGTCATAGTCACAAACATACCGCTGTGGTGGAATACCTCGCGTACTTCGTGTAGGATTCCTGCGGACGGCCACGGGAGCCTCCGGACGAGTCGCAGCATCCTGTTCAGAAGACGCCTCTCCAGACGACGGAACATAGCCTGGGCTGTCACTAGCTCCAGACCCATCTTCCGAGCTCGCGTCACTGCAACCGCTGCAGAACTCGTCAGACTCGGAAACGCCTGAAATTGGAGAGAAAAATTCCTGATTAGCATCAGCTTGTTCCATATTTATTTCATTGTGGGAACTCGCTACATCACAATCTAAATTCAAATTATTAGATAATTCCTGACTAGCATCATTTTGTCCTGAGTTTATATTTTCATTGTGGGAACTCGGCACATTGTTATTTAAATTCAAATTCATCTCATTATTATACCCCATGTCAATGCATAAAATATCATTATTAAATTCGAAATTATTTTCAATGTCATTTTGACATAAAATATTTTTAAAATCTTTGTAGAATTTATTTTCTAAGAATTCTACATTTCTTTCAATAATAATCCTCTTTGGATTGGATGGATCTACAAGCCTATAACCCTTGGAAGTTTCACTGTATCCCACAAAAATGCATAATTTGGACTTAGAATCCAATTTTGTTCGAGCGGGTTTTGGTAATAAAGCATAGGCAACACACCCAAAAACTCTTAGGTGCCCCAGACTTACATCGTGACCAGTCCAGACTTCTTCAGGTAGCCGACCTGCTAATGCCGCTGTGGGGCTTCTGTTCTTCAGATACAGGGCTGTCATAGCAGCCTCTCCCCAAAAGCTATGGCATAGCCCAGCTTGCCTGATCATGCACCTTGCCTTCTCCATGATCACCCGATTCAGACGCTCTGCAACTCCATTTTGAGCTGGACAGTACGGTACTGTAGTCTGATGGATGATACCCTCTCGAGCGAGATACTGTTCGAACTCAGCACTGCAATACTCACCTCCATTGTCGGTTCTTAGGCACTTAATCTGGAAACCTGTCTGCTTTTCTGCAATGCCCTTGAATTTAATAAAGTTTGATATTACCTCGTTTTTATTTTTCATCAAATATCCAAATGATTTTCTTGAATAGTCATCTGTGAATGTAAGTAAGTATCGAGCTCCGCTCCAGCTGCAATGTGTCATCGGTCCACACACATCAGAGTGTACTATTTCCAGAAGCTGGTTTGCTCTTCTGGCCTCACCCTTGGGAAACGCCTTAGCTGTTTGCTTCCCCTCAATGCAAGCTATACATGGAGTATTTTGTTTTTCTTTCTGAAACATAATACCATGATTATTATCTTTGCACAAGGTTTGCATTCCTTTTGAGCTAAGATGTCCCAGCCTTCTATGCCATACTTCCTCTGATACACAAGCAGCAGTCCTTGCACTCTCTGCCTCCTGCACTTCATGTAGGAGTGCTGAAGAGTACTCCTGAGCTCTGATATTCTTTATTTTATAAATACCATTCATACAATCAGCATGCAGAACAGGTTTACCTATAATCTTACATTTTTCATAAACATTACATCCATCCTTATTAAATGCAACTGTCATGCCCCGCCGTTCAACCATCTTACTTACCGACAGCAAATTTGCAGACAATTGTGGCACATACAAAGTATTTCTCACAAGCCAATCGCTACCATTAATATTTAAGGATACATTACCAACACCTTCACTGACCAATTTATCATTATTTGCTATTCCTATAACATTACTGTTTGGTTGAAAACTCTTCATTGAGTCCTTGGTGTTCGTCATGTGCGAAGTGCACCCGGAGTCCACTATCCAATCCTCTGAAGCGACGATTCCCGTTGCCAGAAGAACTTGTTCTTGCGCCGATGCCGGATCACTTTTCTTATTTTTCTTGTTCTTCAATTTGAAGCATTGACTTTTCACGTGGCCAGGCCTTCGGCAGAAGTTACATCTTATTGTCTTCTTTGTGGTTACAAATGCTGAATCACCATTTGCTGTGGATGTGGTGCGTCGGTACTCCTCTTGTAGCAGTCTGGTGCGGACAAGCTCGCTAGACAGCGAACTTGTAATACATGCTGTCTCCAGTCCCGTCACCAAGGCATCGTATGCTTGTGGTAAGCCAATCAGCATGATTTCGGCCACTTCACTATCTTCAATATGTCGGCCAATATCGGCTAATTGTTGCACAATCGTCATAATAGTGTTGATATACTCAGTCATGCTGCTGAAATTATTGTAGTCCATCCTGTGGAGCTGTCGGAGTAGCACAACGCGACGATGAAGCCCCTTATCTTCAAATATCGCGCTGAGGCGTTCCCATGCCTCTTTTGCTGATGTGGCGGTGTATACATGTTGATATAGGGTAGGCTTTATCGCAAGGCAAAGGCGGGCAAGCGCCCTATCATCCTTGGACTTGTCTGGCTCTTTTCCTTCCATAGCCTGCCATAAGCCATCCAGCGTGAGTGCCATTTTCATTGAGAATTTCCATGTAGGGTAGTTACTGACGCCATCTAATTTTTCAATTTGGAAATTGCTGTTTGATATAATCCTCTCACCTTGAAGACATGCCTGTGGTATGGTGCCCGATACATTCAGGACCGGATTTTCCGTCGCAGCAGGTGTGTTGTCCGGCATCACGATGAGGTTATGTTGGCGTTTCCACGTTGCACCCAAGATTCGATCTGGGCCGTAACCTCTTGAGCAGATAAGTATAGCGCAGAGGGCGACGTGGTGATAGTCTTGGGTGTCTTCAGAAATGAAATCCAAACATGCAGGGACACGAAAAATGTATTCAAAATCTTCTTACATCTATTTTACAGTGTGCGCAGTTGAACGACCGGGGCGAGAGAAAAAAAAAGGATATGACATATGACAGTGACATTTCTACAGTGTGGCAAACATTAAAAATTAAAATAAGAATACCATAGCAAAAGTTCAATTTCTAACAATAATAACCTCTTTCTAAATAATAAATTAAATGTAGTGTACAAGCGCAATTTTTAAAGGTTTTACATATCTATCATTATTATACCGGGTGTAAGGGACAGCGTCCCGCAAACTGATAGGGGTTGCTCAGTCAACAATACTGAACAACTACCACCAGGTTTTTTTTTCAGGAAATGAAATTAAAAATTTGCTATTTCATACAAAATGACCACATTGATCAAACAATTTGTATGGAAAAGCAATTTTCATTTCCTGAAAAAAAAAACCTGGTGATATGTGTTCAGTATCGTTGACTGAGCAACCCCTATCAGTTTGCGGGACGTTGTCCCTTACACCCGGTATAATATGATATATAAAATAAACATAACCTTGTCCATATACCAGCAAAGTTTAAGGTAGTTGATGAATCGATGAAGTAGCACGGGGTCCACCTCGTTCCGCACAAGAAACAACTTCACATTCTCTATACATTCTTTATACTGATACCTGTATACAGAAGTAATTTCCAATTGTTTTATCCTGGACTAATATAATCGATTGCCAAATACGAAAAAAAAAACTGGACTTATAAATAGGTGGTTAATATAAGCCGTGCGTTTAAAGAAACTATCTGAAAATGGCGACCGGATGTCGTTCCCTCTTGCTCTAACATATATCTGTCTATACTCGCACACCGCGGTAATGGTAGCAAAAAAAATAATCAGTTTATTGTGGCTGGCGCGTATGTGTTATTGGATGAAAACTAACGATGAAAACTGAAAGAAAAACATGAATTCTCATAAGCAAGGCAAAGTTTTGCGAAATGATACCCGAAGAATTGTGTCAAATACTTCGAATACTTCTTCACATTGTCCCCACCTCGCCACACATTGTCCCCACCTTGCCTCTGCCTTGCCCTACCTTGCCCACACCTTGCCCCCACCTTGCCCCTTCATTGTTAAAAAAATGTTTACCTACACTTGATTAGCGACAATCTAATTTGCTGCCACTACCGGAAGTAACGCCAGCCATTTATAGATCGTTTCTTTATGTGCACGGGTTATACCTATTCGCCTACGCAGAGATTTACACATCTTGTCTCTTTTATTTAATGTTTTAAATAATCCTGCTACGCCTGCGATGTGGCAAGGACAAATTTGCGTTCCAGTGGGGATCTTTCTCTCCAAATTACAATCTGTTCTTCCAAATCTAACACACAATCCTTCACAATCCGTGCTGCGAGCTTGTGGAATAAAGTTCCAGTCGATATTAGGAAAAGTAAAAACATTACATCTTTTAAAAATAATATTAAGAAAGTTTGGGGTTACAGGTCGGAAAACTCGGACAATAATGTAGGAAAATTCTACGTATAATTCGGTATGATAACCTGTATCTAAGGTACCAATTTCTTATTCTTTTCTGATAGATTATCTAATTTGAAGAATATTCTCATCGCTATAAAAATAAATTATAAGTTATTAATTAATTATGGATTTTTAAAGCATGGCAAAAACACTAGTTAACTTAACTTTCAAACCGAAAAGTAGCAAAACTTTTTTTGTGTAAAGCAAAATTCTATTCATGCTACTTTTCGGCTCGGAATATAGTGTTTTTGCCATGTCTTTAAAAATTCATAATTAATTAATTACTTTACAATTTATTTTTATAATGATGAGAATATTCTTCAAATTAGATGATATTATATCAGAAAAAAATAAGAAACTGGTACCTTTGATACAGGTTATATCATACCGAATTCTATCAATATGTTATCACTACTATTTTATTTCTTTTTATTTACTCTGTGCAAAACTCCCCAAATTTTGTATGTCGGTATAATAATATATTGTATTTATTTATCTATTTATGTATTTTATTAAGTATATGGATCTGTTATGTTAGTAACTTATTAGTAATCTGTGCTCCTAGTCCAGCATGAAAGTTTCTATACCCTAATAGTTAATTTTCGTAGATACCTCATCGAGTCCTTAACCATGATGGTGGCAGAGTAAGCAGCTTCCATGATGACGGAGAATCTGACGCAGGCTTCCAACAGGATCATGATGAACAACTGCATGTCCCAGTTGTGCATCGTCATCTGGGCGGTCTTATGTTCTACAGGGTGGTCAAATAAGAAGTATACAATTTATTTTCGCCTTTGATCTTGTGAAGAAACGGCGTTATGAATAGTTGGCTCAATAAACATGTTTTAATTATTTAAATTTATTTTGGCTAGATGGTCATTTTGTATGAGAAATTCAAAATCCTGGCGTCAGTTGTTCAGTTTCGTTGACTGAGCAACCGCTATCAGTTTACGGGAAGCTGTCCCTGACACCCCGTATTATTTGTTTTAAAAATCTCTGATTGATGGGTCGATCATCGACTGCCGACTAGAAAACCCACTCAATAATTAACATTCTCCTTTGCGATACTTAGTCGGGTAAAAAAAAAAGTGTCTGTGCCGAGCACCCGTGTCAGAAGTGAAACTTCTTCGACATTTCTGACATCGTAACGGACAATCCAAAATCGTCCCCGTTTGCCCGTGTCGCGACCTTGAAATTTTACTCTTAACGCGCCTAAAGAAGTTTCACTTCAAAAACCCTGAAAGATGTATTTTGAGTGCGCTAACCCGTGAAAGTAGAAAAGGAAAGTGCCCAGTAGACGCTGTAGCACACTCGTGTAAGCACCGCCTTCTCTGTGTCGATCAGTTCACCTTTCTCCCAGTACGGCTCAGTTGTTATGCTCTTCAAATTGCAATATCCGTGTCTGAAAGAATATAGGTTTAACATGAATGGAACTGGACGGGTCTTACGAGACCGACGAGACTAACGACCGAGTGAGTCCCCCTCGAATGGCCCTCGATAGCCGGCGAGGGAGAGGAAGACCTAGAAAACGATGCCGTGATGATCTACATGCTTTCGAAAAAAAACTGGGTAGTCACAGGATCACGACAGGTGAAAAGAAAAAACCGGCCAAGTGCGAGTCGGACTCGCGCACGAAGCGCCGTACCATCATTTATACAAAAAATGAAAAAATTGCAATAAAATCATGTGTTGCCGACTCGCACTTGGCTAGTTTTTAGTATTTGTTGTTATAGCGGCAATAGAAATACATAATCTGTGAAAATTTTAACTATCTAACTATCACGGTTCATGAGATACAGCCTCCGAAACATTACCTACAAAACCAAACAAAAAAATCACGTTTTTTGTATGAGAACCCCCCTCAATATTTATTGTATTCTGTTTTTCAGTATTTGTTGTTATAGCGGCAACAGAAATACATCATCTGCGAAAATTTCAACTGTCTAGCCATCACGATTCATGAGATACAGCCTGGTGACAGACGGACGGACAGACAGACAGCGAAGTCTCAGTAATAGGGTCCCGTTTTTTACCCTTTGGGTACGGAACCCTAAAAAGGGAAGACCTTTGCGCAGCAGCGGGACAGTCTAATAAGAAAAGTGTATTCTACAGGGTGTAAAAAGAGTAGCTACTGCGTTACTTTTGTTAGAAACTGCCTTCGTTAGCTAATTCACTGAGCAAATATAAACTACGGGTAAAATTGCTGATTCTTTTAGTTATGGACAGACTGGTCCAGACGATAGCTAAACAAAAACTAAATCAAAATATAAAAGCATCAAACATAAATGTCTATCAAAATGTTGGTCAAGCTGCCAGTTACCAACAACTTTAAACCACATGTTAAACTTTCCCCAAGGAACATAGATCGAAATATGAAAAAAACTTCGTACATACAAATGGTGGTAGACGCTGGAGGCATTTTTCACGGGAGGGTTTTGTCAAATTTAACGTATGTACCCAGAAGAAAAGAAAGTTGATCAGTTTCATGCATGCTTAAGGTTCATACCCTGAGGTTTCGTCAAGACCCTATTATGTTCAAAATTTTAATATACGAACCTGAAGCACATGTACCCTTGCTGCACTCCCGCCACCAGCCAACTCTTGATGATGATCAGCAGGCAGTACGCGAAGAACCGCAGCACGTCGCTCTGATATAGAGATATGTCTTCCAGCTCCTTGAGCACTCGGAATACCTGACCACGGAAAATTAAACTGATAGGGGTTGCTCTGCTCAGTCAACGAAACCGAACAACTTACACAAGGAAATTCTTTCAGGAAATAACAAATTACCAAATCGATCAGACAAATTTGTATGCGGAAGGGGAAGGCCCTCTCATTCAACTACAACATCAAGCAGCTGGCGCCATTTGTTTGAGAGGGCTAAAGATCATATTCCAACCTAACCAAAGTTTAGTGGGGAAAATTGGTTAGGTTCATTTATGCCCTAAAGTTATATCAGCATTTTATAACATTTAATTATAATATAACCTTGGGCAGCTTGCAGATCTTGTTCATGCCAGCGAAGTGTCCCTCTCCGATGAACTCGAACATCGGCATCACGCTCACCACGTCCAGCACGAACCAGAAACTGGACACCTGCTGCGACGACGTCTGCTGGAACGTCACAGGCACCCCTACGACAATGATGACGATTCAGCGATCGTTGACAAACAACAGCTGCCGACGACGACCCGTGGCGGCTGCAGTCGACTGTCGACGACAGCAGTCGTACATGCAGTCGGCAAGTGCTGACCACGTCCAGCACGAACCAGAAACTGGACACCTGCTGCGACGACGTCTGCAGGAACGTCACAGGCACCCCTACGACAATGTTGACGATTCAGCGTTGCAACGGCAACTGTCGATAGTCGACTTATAACTGCAGTCGACGACAGGTGGCGACGGCAGCAGTCGTACCTGCATAGTTGGCAAGTGCTGTTCGTTTGTATGAAGCCTGTGGGTCGTCGTCGTTGTTGTCGTCTCAGCTGATAGAAGTTCACTGCAGGTCATAGGCCTAATCCAAGGAATTCCACGATGATCCAGCAGCTTCCCGTGACCTACACCAGATTGTCATTCCACCTTGTGAGGAACCTATGCCTGCGCTGCGTCTACCGTTTCGTGGCCGCCGCCACTCGAGAAATTTGCTATCCCACCGGAAGTCAGTCCTAAGAGCTTTGTGTGGAATATACGATGAATATTTTACCAATAATAATTGTATTTTTTATTTGGGATACTGGAACTTACCTTCTTCAATCTTATCCCCTGTGGACAGTTGAACGATGATATCCAGGATATACACAACAGTTGCCATGAAATCGAAAAACCTGAAGTCCTGATGGGGTTTCTTTATAAACACCAGATTGTAAGGGTGCACCTGAAAACATTCAAATTCTTATTTTCATAGTTACGTGGGTATGTAAATAAGGTCACGTCTTTCCCTTATCCTTTAGCCTTACATACGGGGTAGGCAAAGCGTAAAACACCTAATGAAATTCGTTTTCGTCAAAGAATTTGCTACATCTGACAAATATCGAGGCTGGACTATTAACCCTTTGACGGCTTTGTCTCATATCTGCATTACCCCCCTCTAACTGCGTTGTCTTAGTCTTTTTGGTTATTCAATGCTAAAAAAGTGAATTTTATCAAGAAATTTGTATAATAAGATGGTACAATGTTTGTTTAGTGAATTGTTCGTATATTTATACCTGTATGGAATGATAAATAAAACTAAAATTGGTAAACCAAATATATAGAAAATACTTCATGTTTAGGAACAGGTAGTTTTGGTAGAGTGTCTGTGTTCAATGGGTTATACATAGAATATTAGGTTACAATACACTGTAATCCTCGAATCCTTTTTCGAGTTTTAACAGCTCGCCGGGGAGGAGAAGCAGCTGGCGCTAGCACAACAATAATTGAAACTTAGACCGTAAGACGAATCTGTAAGCTTATATTGTAATAAAAAAAAATAAAAAAAAATAAAAATAAAGACATGCAATACTAACAAAGGTAACGACGATGGTCATGACTGCGACGAAAACTTTCCAAAGCATGAGCAAAGAAGAGGCGGGTTGCAGGATGCAGGGAAACGTCGGCCGCAGACAGATGGAGTCAGACTCCTCAGTGAGCGCCGCGTCGGGTTGCTGCAAGACAACATACAAAGCATGAGCAAGGACGAGGCGGGTTGCAGGATGCAGGGAAACGTCGGCCGCAGACAGATGGAGTCAGACTCCTCAGTGAGCGCCGCGTCGGGTTGCTGCAAGACAACATACAAAGCATGAGCAAGGACGAGGCGGGTTGCAGGATGCAGGGAAACGTCGGCCGCAGACAGATGGAGTCAGACTCCTCAGTGAGCGCCGCGTCGGGTTGCTGCAAGACAACATACAAAGCATGAGCAAGGACGAGGCGGGTTGCAGGATGCAGGGAAACGTCGGCCGCAGACAGATGGAGTCAGACTCCTCAGTGAGCGCCGCGTCGGGTTGCTGCAAGACTACATACAAAGCATGAGCAAGGACGAGGCGGGTTGCAGGATGCAGGGAAACGTCGGCCGCAGACAGATGGAGTCAGACTCCTCAGTGAGCGCCGCGTCGGGTTGCTGCAAGACAACATACAAAGCATGAGCAAGGACGAGGCGGGTTGCAGGATGCAGGGAAACGTCGGCCGCAGACAGATGGAGTCAGACTCCTCAGTGAGCGCCGCGTCGGGTTGCTGCAAGACAACATACAAAGCATGAGCAAGGACGAGGCGGGTTGCAGGATGCAGGGAAACGTCGGCCGCAGACAGATGGAGTCAGACTCCTCAGTGAGCGCCGCGTCGGGTTGCTGCAAGACAACATACAAAGCATGAGCAAGGACGAGGCGGGTTGCAGGATGCAGGGAAACGTCGGCCGCAGACAGATGGAGTCAGACTCCTCAGTGAGCGCCGCATCTGGTTGCTGGAAGACAATATTCATACACGCTTTTACCCCTCATGGGGTAGGCAGAGCATCAACGACCCAAACAAAGGCCGTACCGCCACGTCTGACAAGTTTTGAGGCTTCTTTCAGATAGATCTGTATATTGATCTAGTGACAGGTTGTCAGCCCATCACCTAAATTACAATAACACACTGAAACCCTCGAAACCCTTAGTTGGTTTTTACAGCATACCCGTGAGAAGCCAGCTGGCACATTCCATGTTTTTCTTTCACTCCCAGTCCAAAATGGAAGCAAGACAAGCTGCAAATAAACCACTTTGGCATCAAGTGAACATAACATTGTGAAAGGACATAATTTTATGAAACGTCATTTATAGGAAAGGACACGAAAATAACTTACATTCCTCATGATGTAGCAGCCAGCCAGCTCGAGAAAGACATCTTGTCGCCCCAGGATAAGCTCTCCATTCTCATCCTTTGCCTCTTTAAGCGCCATCAGATTACGCTTCAGAACCAAGATTGTGCTTTTGTATCTGATAAGCAAGAATATAGAACTAGTAAGTTGTAAGTAAGTAAGTAAGTAAAAACTCTCACATTCAAGAAAATACTTACAGACAGAACAGATTTAGAGAATAGAATAGAAAGAAAGAACTACTGATGGGTATATTTCAGATACAAGTGTGGTCACTTACTTAACAGGTGAATGCGGCCGGGCCGCATAATGTCTCTTCACTCTGTGAAAATGTTCCTAAAAATAATAAAATTACACTTATTTACACAATCTGCAGTCATACTATTCTCACACAAGTTTTACGCCGACTGACACCAACAGAAGTTCTACCATGCTCATTCGAAAGCACAAGCTGCACACAATCATTCATCCATTTCACATCGGTCTTATTTGGGAGTTAAATGTCGAGGCCAGTTGGCCAAGTGAAGACGTGAGTCGAAGTTCCAGGGGACCGAAGTCCGACCGGACGGACTTGTTTGGAACCTTGTGTACCTAGAGATTGCTGAGAAATCTTCGTTGCCATTTCGAGCTCGCTTCGCTCGCGTAGTTTTAATTGCATCATCGTGGGTAATACCGAGCTCGCTTCGCTCGCATAATAAATTGATTCAACTTTTGTGAAATATCGCGCTCACTTCGCTCTCGTAACGTAACATATTAATTTATTCGTATTTCCTGCAATGTCGCGCTCGCGTCGCTCGCGTATCGTATTAATTTGCTTTCATGGTCGTCGCGCTCGCTTCACTTGTATAAATTGTGTAACCCCGAACAAGGTTTAACCGGCCCTGTTTGTTGTTATGGTGACATCTATCGGCTACACCTACTTGGAACGCTTTTTGCAGGTGGTATCCCTGTCCATTGAACCGGCCGTACCGGGCCGTGACCCGCCAGATGTCGACGGCCGCGAGCACGTGCGCCGTGCAGAAGGTGGCGGCCCTGATGCACACGTGTGCTTGCGAGGTGGCCACGCCCGCCGCGCCCGCTAAAGGATTCATGATGGATCCGCGCGTGAAACGAAGGATTGGGGTTTCGTCGTCTTCCGCTGTCAGCATCTAAATATGACATCAGAAAAGGTTGTTGCAGTCTAAGGATACTTCTCCCGAGCATGTTGTAAAAACCAACGAAAGGATTCGTGGACTTTAGTGTATTGTATGTGATGGGTTGAAAACTGCTTACAACCACAGATCAAAACCCTGATCAAAACAGATCGAGACCCTCAAAACTTGTCAGATGTGGCGGAACGACCTATGGTTACGTTGTTGACGCTCGCTGCCTACACCCTCAGGGATAAAGGCGTGATTGTATGTTCGTATATATAAAATACTAAGTATATAATAATAACAGTGAAACTGGAACCCGGATTTTAAATAAGAGTGGAGCTACGAAAAGTGAGTTCGTACCTCAACATCTCCATACGAGATGTAGATCATCGCGAACTTCCTGGAGTTCCGTCTGATGATAATGTCTCCGGGGATGTAGTTGACGGTCTTCATCTGCTTCGCGATCTCGCTGAGGAACTGGTACGACAGGTCCCGCAGGATTCGACTCTGAGGTAACATAAAAAATAAAAGGTGTAAGGGACAGCGTTCCGCTAAGATAGGGGTTGCTAAGTCAACGAAACTGATCATCTTTCGCGAAGAAGTTCTTACAGGAAAAAATACACTTGACTTGAAATGACAACTTCGATCAGACAATTTGTATAGGGACGCCAATTTTTCGGTCAAAGATTTTTTTCGTGAAAGTTTTTAAGTTTCGTTGACTATGCAAAGCTTTCGTTGGCGGGAAGCTGTTCTTTACACTCCATAAGAGTTACAATTTGCAACTCCTGAGTCACACAAATGTTGATAGGTACCTTCTGCGTGGCTTCAAAGTAGATGTCAGTATTTATGGTGTTCGCAAGGGTTGGGGGATAGGAAGGCAACAGCTCCGTAACAGACACAGCCTTCTGCTTGTGCCAGTACATCCGGTAGAACGTGTCCACCTTCCCGCTTATTGCTGCCGGGACGTGAGTCGCCTTCTGCAATTCAAGGATATGCAAAAAAAGGATTGCGTGTTTTAGAGGGCAAGTTAAGCCGTAGGCCCGGTCGCTGTATTTTATGGTGGTTGTTACACGAATTAGCTGTTAGGTACTATCGCTCGAATCGCTCTTCAGGACTCAAATGCAGGCCGGAGCCAATGACAGGGAGGCTATAGTTATGCCGGTGACCATAAGCGAGCTGGTTATGAAAAGTGTCAACTCTTCACAATGGATTAAATTAAGACTACTCACCACATCGTTCATGATAAGTCGGACCCTGGCACGGAATAGCTCTTCAGGACTCAAATGCAGGCCGGAGCCAATGACAGGGAGGCTATAGTTATGCCGGTGACCATAAGCGAGCTGGTTATGAAAAGTGTCAACTCTTCACAATGGATTAAATTAAGACTACTCACCATATCGTTCATGATAAGTCGGACCCTGGCACGGAATAGCTCTTCAGGACTCAAATGCAGGCCGATAGCCAATGACAGGGAGGCTATAGTGATGCCAGTGACCATAAGCGAGCTGGTTATGAAAAGTGTCAACTCTTCACAATGGGTTAAATTAAGACTTCTCACCATATCGTTCATGATAAGTCGGACCCTGGCACGGAATAGCTCTTCAGGACTCAAATGCAGGCCGATAGCCAATGACAGGGAGGCTATAGTGATGCCAGTGACCACTAGCGAGCTGGTTATCAAAGCTGTCAACTCGAGCACACGCTCCGCTTCATTCGCGGGTGGTATATCCATCCTATAAGGGAAATAACGCTTAATACTTAAAGTTACACTTGTCTGTATGGACTTCTAATTTTGTTCATGATTGGCATGTCTCGTACCAACTGTGGTACCAACTATATCAAATCGAATAGTCTCTACTTACTGAGACACAAATATTTACTTACTTACCCTATTGGAACAAATCTCTTATAAATAACATAAACTGACCGGTACATGTAATATGTACGATCATTAGACATCCATTCTGGTCGATAGTCGTACATCGGCTGCAAACAAGAAATAAGTACCTAGTTAATACATGCACAGATAGGATACGCACGCCTTTATCCACTGGGATAGGCAGATCGTAACCTTGCGTATCGTTATAGTGAAAGAATCAAGATTTAGTTGTCACATCTATTAGGGATGAATGAGATGTTTTTAATTAAATTACGTCCATGCGGGACTGGGAGTGACAGAAAAATATAGAATGTGCATCTCCTCCCGGGCATGCTGTAAAAATTCAGCCAAGGGATTCGAGGGTTTCAGTATTGTAATTTAGGCGATGGGCTGACAACCTGTCACTATAGCAATATACAGATCTATCTGGAATAACCCTCAAAACTTGTCAGACGTGGCGGAACGACCTTTGATTAGGTCGTTTACACTCTGCCTACCCCATTAGGGATAAAGGTGTGAATATACTATTTATGTATGTAGTTAAGTACTGCCCTAAACGAATCGATAGCATTGTCAGCCCATGCCCCATATCCTAAATTGCAATACAACACACCGAAACCCGCCCGGGAACCAAGTAATGGATGGTATCCTGCGGTGCGTCTAGATGTCCGATGGTAGAAGGGAGCTGGCAGGATAAAGTCGTCGGAGCTCTTGAGCACACTCACCGAAGTTCAACCTGTATAGAGATATTCTACTTACAGTTACATAGTTTATCCAATGATAAAAGTTAGAACACATGATATGCAGAACTGTAAAGATGTACCAGTATTTGAAAAACGTGCCAGACATACTCCCCTTCAAATAGTAGGCATTCAGCCCCCCTGCAAGAATAATACTTATAAGAACATCTGTATTTTCATGTCCCTTACACCTGCTATTTTAAAGAATTCGGAATTGGCCGTTTTGTACTACTATAAATAAATACATGTCAACACGCCGCCTGCATCCCTCTCGAGGAAGGTAGACATTCAACGTCTTATTAAAATCCGTAAGAGACAGCTTCTCGCAAACTGATACTCGGGATGGAAGCAAAAAAGTTGAAAATATTAGGAAGCCATCTTTTTCTTTAATTTCTGGAAGAAATTCCACGTGAAAGTTATTCAGTTTCGTTGACTGAGCAACACAATCACATTGCAGTATGCTGTGTAAAAAAAAAACCAATTAAATATTATGTTTAAGCTCATTAAACAGACTTCGGACTCAGGTTGGCAGAAGTAAGGAGAACATGGCAGGTGGGGATTTTTGGCAAGCTCAGATGTAGACCATGGCACACTTGACATCGTGCCCGGCGTGTCCCAACACCTGCACGCTAGTGGATTTAATGGACGGCAGTCAATCCGCAATACAAGTGGCTGAATTCTGGGCCGCTATGATATAATCTCTCGTGTTCCATCGACACGCTAAGAAGAAGAATATTATGTTTTTCAAAAGAGGAGATTCTGGTCTGAAAGTAATCTAATCTTGTAACTTGTAATGTACATTATGTAACAGTTACTTACATAAAAACCTGAAGGGTCGGTGAAGACGCAAATGGTAGCAGGTTTGTTTAACTATGTATGGCAAGTTATGAACCCTCTTCCATATGTATTCCGGCGTGTAAGAAGTTAGGTAGTGAGCGTAGGAAAGCAAGTCAGCAAGGTACCACCCTGTGAATAGGTATTCGGGGTGTAAGGGACAAAAGGGGTGGCTCAGTCAATGAAACTGAATAACTATCAACAAAGATTTTCCTGGTGTTTTATTGGTTTTTCCATACAAACTGTCTGAACGAGGTGGTCATTTTGTATGGGAAATTCAATATTTTTTTCATTTCCTGAAGGAATTTTCTGGTGAAAGTTGTTCAGTTTCGTTGACTGAGCAACCCTTATCAGTTTTTGGTACGCCGTCCCTTACACCCAGACCCGGTATAGTATAAAGGAGCCCCCTGATGATCATAATAAGTCGCAATCGAAGGTACTTCCGATGAATGAAGATGATCACCAACACTTAGGAGATCATCACGAGGAGCCGTATTTCCAAATCATTCGAAACTTAATGCCAATACGAAATAGTAAGTTCATATGTCATTCTTACGAATTCATTCGTATGCGTATTTCGATTCGAATATACCTAACGGCTCCTGGCGAAAACCTTTCACAAACTTTTGAAAAGACCCCCCATGCTTTAGTAGGAAAATAGTAAAAGAGCCCCATGTTGTACTAGGAAAATAGTAAGAGCCCCATTTTGTAGTAGGAAAATAGTAAGTAGGTACTTACGATAACCACGATCATGGTATTTAAACAGATTCCCAATCACATGCAAACAGTATATTATATTGTAGGCGATATCTATTAGCAGCGTTATTGGGATCCCAAACACGTTTGCGTTTGATTCATACTCGAATGATATGAGTATGAAGGCGACCAAAGCCAGGGCTGCCACCAAGGCGTTCCAGGAGACGCTATCAGGACGGGATTTGACGAAGTCCAGCAGCCGGCGGGGGCTGGTCCAAATCGGATATTCTGCCTGTAAAAAGTCTTATCACTTTAATTCAACAAAACGCTTGGGACGGTCTCAATTTTATAAAATATTTCATGATCATAGCTCATATACTTACACTTACATGCTACCTACCTACCGAGGGCCTTTGCTAGTATAGGGCTTAGTTGAACACATGTTGGGCCCAGTTACGGATTGGTCGATATCACATAAATTATGAGGTATATTTCGTAGGTGTGCCGGTTTTCCTTTACCGTAAGATCAACAAATTAGCGTAGGTGAACATGATATTTGAACCACGACCTCCACGCACAGGAGACAGCGGCCTATCCACGACACCGCCGCCGAGTTCAAATATTTTTCTGTACGGTTTGGAAGCAGAAATCTGGTGGATGCGGAAGGCGCTCTTCCTGGAGATGCTTGGGGGAGGCCTATGTTCTGCAGTGGAGGCCTAAGACGACGACGACGATGACTTTTTGGAAAGTTGTTTAGTTTGAAATCCCTATCTTGAATAAGTAATGATAATGAATCGTACCTCATTGGAGAAAGACGCGAAGTCTGGGTCTTTGTGGCTGCTACTGGTTTGATACGGTTCCGACATGATGGAATCAGATTGCAAAATCATCAAAACAGAACCATTAACCTCAGCTAGTCTCAATTTTATGTCAATGAAATATAAGCAAATATTTCTTTGCCAATATTATATTTGATATTTAAAATGTTTACCAATTTATTCAAAGATGAAGAAATAACTCAGATATAGTACTCTGTGACTCAGAACAATAGCTAAAGCCACAGAGAAGAGTAATAATATAAAGATATAAAGCTTCTGAGCAAAGAGAATGTAAATAAAACTAGCGTTTAAATACTTATTCTGAGAGAAATAAATACCCAAAGAGTAAAGTAATAATGTGGTAATAATAATGTAAATATTATAGAATAACAAAGAAGACCTCAACACATTTCCTCAACGCAACCTCAACATGGCCTCAACCTCAACCAAAAGGATCTAGGTATAATAACAAACAAAAACCATCTTTTTCTTCAAGAGCTTTTCTTTTTTAACTTGATTGTATTTAGTAACTAGATGACCCGGTTTACTTCGTATCACCTACCCGTTGCCTATGCATACGAAAAAAAAACTGACAATCAATCAAGAGGGAGGACCGTAAATCAAGATGTCAGTTTTTTTTTTTGTTCTACGAACTTTGTGTCTTACGACCTTTTAGAATAAATCATATTTCAAAAAATATTTCTCTGGAAAGAAAGGATAATTCGACAAAGTTACAATAGTGGTTACAATGAAAAGCCTCTAAAATAGTGATAATCTATCCATAAATCAATTAAAAGTTTCATGTTAAAATAGTGAGGTGTCATGGGTTTCGTTGCGACGGATTTACACTCCTCAATACTACAGTCGTACAAGGATCTTTTGGCGCGTGGGTGACATTGACAGCACAGATTACCTAGTATACATGTCCGTTAGGTTATGTATACTAGATAATCTGTGCTGTCAATGTCACCCACGCGCCAAAAGATCCTTGTACTCATCCTTGTACGACTGTACGCTCGACGACCTCGTGCTACGAGACTTCGCTTCGCAGCGTAGCATCGTGCTACAGCTGCCACGGCTACGCCTTTTTGTAGCAGGTGCTATGTCGTCGCTACGAATTTTCGTAGGGGTTAGTTACGACGTCACGTCGTAACATAATTTTATGTGCGTGATTAATTTCCTTTTAGCGACGATTTTTTAGTTTTTCATTTTCATGAAAACGAAGATTCCATCGCCTATTTCCGCCACATCACATAGCAGTATTTTTAGCACAATTTTTTCTTTGCTCGTTGTTCCACAAGTCACTATTAAATAGTAGGATAGAAGTATTATAGGATACCTAAGCATAAAATTAAAAATAAAACAAAAATAAATCATACGAAGTGTTTATTACCAAAATTGAACCATTTACAATTTAGGTGCGTAATTACATACATAGTTAACCGATCGGGAAAGTAGACCGACATCAGAATCATAATAATAATATGAATTCATTTGACCTCGACGAAATGACCGTCCGCTTGAGGATGATGGAAATCTGATGTAAAATGCTAAGGTTATTAATGTTTTTTTCACAAAACAAATAATAGGAGTCTACCTAGCTAAGGTAGAATAAGTTAAAAGTATACGCTTTGTACACATAATTTTATTGTATCGGGTCGAAGCACGGCTTGTTTTAGATAGGTAATAAGAAACGTCGGAAAAGGTATAAATTAAAACCTATCTAAAACAAGCCGTACTTCGAACCGATACAATAAAATAAAGTTAAAAACAGCCAATAAAGCCTGCCAAGAGTTCTGTAGGTGTTTTGTAAGTGATTATGAAGTGAATTATTTCCTGATTTTACAGTAATCGAGATGCTTTACGTCAGTCTTCTTCTTTCGTACGAGTTCAAGTAGGTCAGATTCGATCGACCCGATGAACCCTGCCTGGTGTCAGTTTTTAAAAAGACCACTATCAAAGACATCGACCGGGACTGACGGCTTAAAATGCCCTCCGAAGCTCAGAATCTTTTTGTCTTCCAGACAATCAGGTGATTCAGCCTGCATTGTCCTAACCAAACTGAGGAAAATCTCACAGTGATAAATTATCAAATATCTACTGCGGTTCGGGAGCTTATAGCTCAGACCACATAGACAGTACGTCAGTATATTTTATTTCTCCATGCATTCACCCTATTTTTTTACTTAAATCCCGCTTTAGTTTTGATTTCAGATCTCATTTTCTGATTAAAATAGTTTATTATTATCTTTATCATCCAGTTCTTTGAAAAGGATACTTGATAGCACCGGATAGCACTCTGCGTCCCGCCGTCAATATTTCAGAAATCACGTTCCTTTTTAATATTTTGCTTAATTTTACTACATTCTTGTTGAAATCTGTCGCCTTGAAAATTAGCTGGCTCCATCTTTATCACTATATCTTGTATTTTTGGCTTTTCTTCGCGTACATTGGATATTTGTGAGTTTTGTTGTTCAGTTTTTATTGACACTTCCTTCTTTATTACTACATTTCCTTGTCCATGTGGTAGGTGACCTTTTTCGTTTTTTATACCAGGTCGTTTCTTTTTGCCAGAGTTTTTTTGTTTTGGTGGTTTACCAGCTTTTCTTTTATTACCTTTAATCGCGTTGGTATTGCTATACCGCTCAGAGCTTGGTATTGGCCAGTTTGGATAGTAATAATTTGGTGCGACTGGATTTAGAACTCGTGGTCGATATTGCGTATTTGGATTTTGGTAGGAACCGTTTGGAGCAAAGTATGGATTTTGGTAGGAATTGTTTGGAGCAAAATATGGATTTCGGTGAGAATTGTTTGGTGCCCAGTGCGGATTTGGGTTATATGAGTTATAATTCATTTGTTGTTGATTTCCAAACAATGACTGAAAGATTACATTTCCTTTGGGCTGGCTGACGAACCTATTATGATTCACATTTGGAAGTAAGGTCGCCTTGGCCTTAGTTTGCGAAGAATCGGGGCGGCGATCAACGGTCGTGGCGCTGCAAGAAACCGTAAAGTAAGTAGTATATAGTAATTTGGGTAATATGCGTTTGGATGAAATTACGTACTACATTGCCAACATGCAAAATTATAAGAATAAATGACATAAACATATTATTATGATATGAATTATAATAAATTAAACATCGTTTTAAATAAAAGCATACCACCCCGCGGTTTTAGCTGCGACACAGAAAATATATTAGTAGGTACTACATACATAGCTGCGACTAAATAAGCTTTTCCATTCCGTGGGAAATACGTTATTTTGTAATTGTATAGGTATTTTCATACCTGGCTGATGGCTCTACTCTAGCTATTTTTGACTGCGGCTGTTTGTTTCCAAGAGGACCATCTTCGGACAATTTTCTTTTGAATGTTGACTTTTCATCTTTGCCTTGAAGCTTGTCATCGTCATGTTCTACGAAAAATAATTTATTTGTTTAATAAACAGCTGTTTAATCCCTTCGGCTTAACATATGGTTTTTGGGATTTTAATTGTTCTACTTACTTGAATTATTGTTTTTTAATCCTTCATTGTTCGAATTACACGCGACTTTATTTTCTCCATTCTTTGAACTAGACGCTAAATTATCTTCATTGTTTTTTAAAATAAGCGCAACTGTATTTTCGCCCTCATTTTTTGAATTCATATCTTTATCATTTTTGTTTGTACAAGCTTCAGTTGTGCTGGCGTTTTTTTCTTTTTCTGTTGAAGATTCCTTCTCAATTTGTTGTAGTATTTCGTCCACTGGATCATACCATTGTTTAAAGTTCTTTTTGATATCAACCAGCAGTGGGTAACAAAACGATTCACCTGGCTTTTCTTCGCTGTCGTATATTTCAACCGCACCAACAGTGTCGGGTATCCTAAAATATACAATAATAACACTTTTACAACAGATTTAAACGACTGCCTCTGTGGTCTAGTGGTCTGAGACATGAGTTTCCGATTCGGAGGACCTGGGTTCGATTCCTGGTGGGGAATATAAAGCTAATTTATCACTTTATGAGATTTTCCCCAGTTTGGTTAAGACAATGCAGGCTGAATCTACCTGATTGACTGACAAGAAAACGGATTCCGTACTTCGGAGGGCACGTTAAGTCGTCGGTCCCGGTCTTGTTCTAATAGTGGTCGTTACAAGTCGATGTTATCATGGGTGGTGCCAAGAGTGCAACATAACTGGCTGCTGCTGTCCTCTGAACCTCGCAGCCATACGACGTTACGACAAATAAAAAAACACTTTGGTTTAGTGATTTATTTGGTTGCACTGGCAGTGCCTTAAAAAGCCTTTTCTGAGCCCTGTGCGAGCTTCTATTACTGCACTCTTGTTTTTTTTGTTTTGATATTATCTAAAGGTACCCTAGCTAGAGCAATGCTATGTATACCTAGAAGCGAGCGCGACATTTTACGAAAGTTAAATCAATTCGTTTTAGGTGCGCAGCGAGCGCGATTTAACCACGAAATCTTAATGAATACTCTACGCGAGCGAAGCGAGCTCGACATTTCACGCATAAATATATAACCTCATAATTATAATTATAATTAACCTTTTATAGGTTTTTTTGGCACATATTTTATTTCATACAAAATGGGAATGTGTGTTCATTAAATCCAATAAAAAATTTCACAAATATCTCAAAAACTGTTTTTTTTTTTCACAAAATTAAAAGTTCCGTTCTTATTGGGACACCCTCTATAAGGAAGGGGGAACGTTTTTTTGTTGGTTTAGAAATTACGGAACATAATTTTATTATAACTTACCAATTCAGCTGCTTTTGTCTGAAGACCTTGATGCGTTCTAACGTCTCTTTTGTTCTGGTTTCTTGAAACCCCTTGTAAAACACACCTACCATACACAAGCAACAATTGAAAGTATTTTATTATCAGGGATCTATTTAAAATATATCTGGGAGATTTTTGAGATTATGATATTTTTTTCCCACCGTAGGGCATAAGACTTTCGACCCCTGCGTTCATTGCGTCCCTCTCGTCTTTACGTCCCTCTCAAGCGCTCAACTCTCTTTCTCGCGTCACTTTCTTGCGTCTCTTTTGTGCCCCTTGCGTCTCTCGTCCTTCTTAAATTACAATACTCAAACCCTCAAATCCCATAGGTGATTTTTACAGCATGATGCCCGGGAGGAGTTGCAGCTGGCACATATGTTTTTCTTCTGCTCCCAGTCCATATGATGGTGCTTAGCTTACCATGTTAAAAAAATAGTCTATTTGACTTCTTCAAACTATTAAGAGTTCGGCGGTTGTGTTTTGAAAAGGTTAAAAACAGATAAAAAAATATTTGCATTTCTAATGGGAAAATCTTAAATGTTTTAGGTATATTTTTTTTATGATAAATACTAACCCATATCTACTTCGACTGTGATTTTGTTTCCATAATACTGAAGCCCTTGCATATCATACAAAACCTGTCTGCAATCTTCAATATTCAAAAATCTTATATCATATCTCACAGTATTTGTACTTCCGTTTCTTTTGTTTCTAGTCATATTTATATAGTAATAAGGTTTGTTTACATTCTGCAAAAAAATTAATAGACCTTTACTCCATTTTTTTTTTTTTTTTAATTTAAGCCATACTAAAATGGTCGTATGGCAAAAATTATTTAATCATTAAGCCGCTGTTGAAACTGTAAAGTAAAAATCTAGGATAAAGTCACAATACTTACAAAACTTGACATGAGACGCAGCAGTGTGATCATATGATACATTTCAAATACACCAGGCAAACCATTTACAAGCAACCCCCTACACCAACAATGAGCATTACGAGCAATGGCATTCCGAAGTTCAGGAGTTTTCTTGTACATCTTGGTTCTTTCTTTGAATTGTTTCCTAATGTCTTGCAATGACCATCCTGGCTTGAATCGGACTCCAAAGTATTTGCAAATAAGTTCAACAGTATCTCTGTATATTGGTATTCTTTTTGCTTCTTTGCCAAACACAAATTGGTTACATTTCTCTGTTACTTTTTGTTTGTTTGTTGCCACTGGGGGTGGCTGTTTCACTGTTTTGGGTGGTGGAAGATTGTTTGTCTCACCAGAGTCATCATCATCTGTGTCTTCAATAATCTCAATTATTTCAATCTGCTCACATATGATAACATCATCATCACTTTCCGCTGCCATCATATTATTATAATTTGTATCTTGGTTGAACAAATTTCTGTGTATGAAAGAAGTAAAAATTGGGATGAAAAAATCTTTGTAGGACCAGAACCAATGACCACAATGTAGGTAGTTTCACTAGCTATTTATATTATCTTTGTCACTAGCTAGCTTGACATTACTTTAGCATTACCTTCCTACCTATTTTGTTCTAAAATGCACAACAACACACTGGAAACCGACACGCAGAGCAGAAAAAATAGAATTTTGTTTCCTACTACCTACTTATTCAAGTTATTTTTTATCACCGGACTCCGGTGAGAGGGTGGTCGCGAGCCAGGCGACCCCTTGCGGAGCCTACCATCGCTTTGTTGGTATTAAAGATTACAGAGATTATTTACACTTAGGTACCTTCCTACTTACCAAGAACTTGCTTATAAAAAAAACACACTTGCTTACAAGCAAAACTGCACCATCGTATATTTCAAATTCAAAGAAAGTTAACAACGAACAAGCATGGAAACACAAAAACCCATGAACCCATGCACCACATACACAAAACCACAAACAAAACAAACAAAATCTAACGTATAGGCGCCGCGCGTGGGAGGACATATACATAGAGGAAGTAAATAAAACGACATATATACTAGGTAATCTGTGCGCGTGCGTTCCGTTATTTTGACATTTAGTTAGTTTTGTTGTTGTTTTTAAATTCATCCTTAACAGATAGGCAACGGTACAGCCATACAGCCTAATCTTTTATTTTCTCCATTTAGTTAGGCTTAGCACGCGGTGCATGGTGCAAAATATAAAGCTGAGTCTCCAGCTTTGACAAACATCGCAACATAACAGAAACAAAACAATGTTTGCCAAAATCTGAATCATGGATTCGGACGAGGAGGACCGTGGAGGAAGATCGTTTTTTGTCGTGTTTTGACCCCTGCCCCTCCCAGCCCCGCGCGGGGTCGTTTTCCGTCAGCCTCGAAAAACAAAAACAAATGTTTTGATCTATACACTTGTATGTGACCACGCCTCTTTGTCTTTCATATTTCATATTTTATTTCATATTTATTTATTTGCTTCATGTGGTTAACAAAGGTGGTACTTATAATATACATAGTTCTCACATGACCCTGTTAGGGCACTGCAAATTATACATTTTTAACAAAATATTATTTAAATTTGAAACAGAAAATTAAATTATTTTAAATTACTATTATTATTTTTGTATTATTCAACATTCCAAACATAGTACCAATCTATTTCGCTTCAAAAAACTCCTGCAGGGTATAAAAGCATTTTTCTATTAGGTATTCTTTTAGTTTTTTAGCAAATAGGTGTACTTTTTCTATTGATTTAATTTCCCCTCTTGCCCGCGGGAGTATGTTTTGAAAGCAGGAGACGGGGCTTAAGCGTAACTCGAGGTTTTGTGCGAGAAACATTAAAAATCAGACGAACTTTGTCTCTCGCTCTTCTAAATAAGTTATGTGCAGTGGGTAGAATTAACACAATAATCTGCTGTCGAGGAAATGTACCAAAGGAAGACGCTAATGTATGATTCGGATTGATATGTTGAGCATTGGAATGTGAATCACAGCTTAATTTACACGGCGCCGCCAGGGGTACGTTCAGAGCCGCTTAACCGAGTTTAAAAATTATACTGTCCGTTCAGAGGCGCCTGTCAGACGAAATTTCGACTAGGTGATTTTTTATCCAGCCCGTTCAGAGGCGCACCGGAAGTGAAGTTTTATCTGACAGAGTTTTTTAGAATCTACTGTCGATTCGACATGAGAGGGTCAAAAATAACGTAAAATGTTACTTTTGTAACATTGTGGCAATACTGTCCCGTCAATAATAATAATGTGCGGCGGACAGTCGTCCACACCATCGAATATCGTTGGGAGCGCACCAATTTGACGGTTTAGTGCGATCGTCTGTTAGAGTCTGTGCGAAAAGAGAATAGGCATGGAATTTTAGGTTAGGTTAGGTTAGGTTAGATAGGTTTTAGGTCAAAGACCTAGGCATAAACCCCACGCAACCAGCCGTGGGTTAATTATTACAAATGTGCGCCCTCAAATTCCATGCCTGTTCTCTTTTCGCACAGACTCTAATACCTTAAAATTCATACGGTATAAATTTTATACTGGGCCGTCTGAACGCACCCCTGTCTCTGACCCTGTGCCAGGTGCCAGCCTGTTATGGACTCTGCTCTTTGCCTTCCCGTATAATGGGAGAATATAAAAAAAAAATTATGTCAAAAAATATTTGGCGGCAAATCAAAAGCGGCAGATTTGAATTTAGCATGAATAGCTTAAAGGCGTTTTTAGCACTGCTCTGCTCCGTATTCGGTTCGTATCCGTAAAAAATCCATATAACATGGATATGGATGGGTGCAAAAGCTGTCATACATTTACTAGGAAGGCCACTTCGGATCAGATTCAGTTTCGAATCGGATTTGGAGCAGTGCGCAACGCAAGCGGTCTATGTTATAATTACTCAGATGCGTTTTGGGCACTGTTGCACTCGAGTGCACTTATCCCGAATCGGAGTAGAGTACTTAATTCATCTACTTGCGAGTGTGGTTTAGAAGAGGGAGACCTGAATCACATTTTATTTGTTTGTTTGAAATATCAGTCTCTTCCATTGTATAATATTTTGATCGCTCATAAAGCTCCTCTACCTGTTGAATCTGTCTATGTTATGTCTTTCCCAAAATGTATATATTAAATGTTTATGTACATACTTACAGTTCCACTCGACACGACACTGGCAGAAGTGTCCCCAAATCTGGGTTGACGATTGTCAAACACAAAAAAAATTTTTGCCTCTGGGCTACGGCTACCACCACGGCAAATCTCAACAAGGGTGAAACCTAAGATGTAAAATAAGTTATTAAATAAAACTGATATGAATCTTACGATAAATTTATTTACAGATACGACAGTCTCTTGTATGTATCTTTTTACCTACATATAAATAATACCTAATAATAATAACTACATAAAGTAGTATAGAAATAGAACTTCAAAATAGTTATACTTTACACTTCAAATGCAACAAATTAAGCTATACTAGGGTAACATCGATTATTTGACCGTCCACTTTAGAATTATGGAATATACCTGAGTTAAATGCTAAGGAAAATATTAAAAAGAACAAATACAGATTACTTATTTAAAAACTAGTTTTGAAAATGCTTGTGGTAAAAAAATATTTAAAGAATATTAAAAATATTAAATAAAAATAATATAATGGGACGAGTTGCGAACGGGACAAGTTTGTTACGTGGGACGAGTTGCGAATGGGACGATCTGCTAACGACCCCCAACAACGAATGTTATGCAACCATCGATGGGTGACCGGTAAGTGGTACTTATAACAACTCCAGCGTTTCCGTTATTCGGAAGGTATGTTAAGCTGTTGCCCCCGGTTAAGTAGATCAGAGGCCATTGCTAACCAGTGGCGGCTTGAAAACTTTTGACAGTTGGGTTGGCCTCTAACCTGGCACAAGCCTAATCTAGGATTGAGTCTAGTTCCCCTGGAGTTGCGGAGGTCAAATGGCTGCGGCTCTGTGTTAAAACCATAGTTAAAATAAAACCAGTATCCTCGTTCAATCCCCCTATATAGATTAAGTAGCTGACCCCGTCTTCTTCTTGTCTGTCGTGTGTGTTTTGATCGATCGAACCGACGAACCCAAGTGTCATATTTTTAAAATGCCTAATGATAATTTATGGTTTGTTGTGTTGTATATCAAATACAGCGACCGGAAGCCAACTCCGAAGCTCGGTTTTTTTTCTTCCTGTCCACCAGGTGTTGCAGCCTGCATTGTCCTGACTAAACTCGAAAATCTCACAAAGTTATAAATTGACAAATATAAACTTTGCTATCCCATAGCTCAGACCATTATCTATCATCACGAAGGCAGTTGCCGCCCCCGTGAAATGCGGGAAAAGGTAGGGGCATGAATGATGCACTTAAAGACTATTTGGGCTCCCGATCCGGGCGTCCTGGGTACGATTCCCAGGGGGAAAACAAAGTTGATATTTGTTAATTTATCACTTTGTAAGATTTTCTCCAGTTTTGTTAAGACGATCTAGTCAGAATCACCTGATTGCCTGGAAAAAAAAGATTCCGTGCTTCGGGTCGGTCCCGGTCGCTGTCTTTGATAGTGGTCATTAGACAGACCATGTCAGAGGCCTATTAGCTGCTATTTGGTAGTTATTTTAAAAAGGATACGCTGACATCGCAGTGCGTCGCGCGGGTGCCTGAACCGCACAACCGCGCGGCTGGTCGCCGTTAACTCGCAGAACAGCAACTCGCCCAGCTCGGCAAGCTTACTCGACAGCGCTGCGCTCGACACACTTACGGGCAGCTGCCGACATCAGAAAGATTACAAAATAAAAAAAATATAATTTAACGCAAGGGCAGGTCTGGCTCACTCCGCAATTTAGGTATGAAACCGGTTACCGCCACCGCCCGCCGTAAACGGCGGCGGTTTTGATTTACTTGTTTTTATTTTTTTTTAATCAAAAAAATAATATAATAATTATATATATAATATAAATAAATTGATAGAAAGCTTACGTACATTTTTAAATATCAGCATGTCTGACTTTGGCCTGCAACTGGTATTTTGAGTGGCACCACAAAAACGATTGCCTGAAAATTTTAAAAAAAGTTCAATTTTTATCATAGAAGATGTGTCTCAAGCAACTATGCTCATTATTGCTACATACCATTAGGGATATCACATTCTATTTTTATATTATGGATAAGTTGATCACATTCTAGCTGAATTTTATGTCCCGGTTCTGTTTTTATAACTTTATCTGGTTCTTCAGGTTCCTTCTTCGTTATTGTAACTAAATCTTTTCGATCTGTTTGCTTATTCATATCTAAGTTTTCTAGATTTTTGTCATGTTTAACAGACGTCTGCGATTCCATATCTTGAGAACCATTTTGCAGTATCGAAACTTCACCTCTTCTTACTATAACTTCTTCATTTAGTGTTTGGTCATCTTTATCGCATTTAAGGGACTCCTTTTCTTGAACAGTAGTTTTTGGTGTTGGTGCATTTTTCCAATTCTCAACTACACTTCCACTAGGTTTGTTAGGACTGTTTTGATTACTATTATCTGTTAAAATACGATTCAAACCCTTAGGTTGATCAATTATTTTATTTGTTGGAGAGATTTTCGGTACTGGATTTCGTGTATTTGATATTTGATTTTGGTGAGGTTTGTTTTTGCTGTTATTATCACAGTTATATTGTGGCGGGTTCTCATACAACAATGCCGCCTGTAGCATTGCTGGCATGCCCTCTTCGGGTTTATAAGGAAACCTATTCTGATTGATATTCGGAGCTTTATTCATCGAATTCTGTACGAATCCGGGTGGACAGCCGACAGCAGCGGGACTGCAAACATAATTGTGATTTAATTATCAATACAACATAACTACCTAAACAAACTTATAGCTAGGGTTCACCTTTGTCCATCATAGTTTTAACATCAATGATATTTATTATTTTCTTTTTACTCATAGGCTAAGTAAGCGCGAAACTAGATTATGGTTATTTTCCGAAATATTAATTGGAGTGGAACTATTCAATGTATATTTGTACATACCTGGCTGTAGCCTCAATTCCTGATTTACTAATTTTTGACTGTGGCTGGTTGTTGGTCGCCAGTTCTGAGTCTAATTTTCGTTTGCCAGGACTTAATCTGCTATGCTCATCCAACTCATACCCTACGAAAACATAAAGACAACACAAAATAAAAAAGACAACATTTTCTATACAGATGTGTTTTACAGCAGATCTAAATAAGTGAGACAATATGATGTGCGTAACTTTGGTTCATAAGTGTATGAACCAAAGTTAATTTATGCCATACGATTAAATAAATAAGTGTATCTTCAGTATTTTACTGACCTGGTGCCAATTTGACCTCAATTTTCTTTTTATGGACAATATTCCCATTCAGTTCGTTACAGACCTTTACTGCAGCGTCGTGTGTTGGTAATTTCACCAAATATTTGACGGTTTGATCGTTGTATTCACAGAGTTTATGGACAGTTAGATCGATTGCCTATAAATAAAAAATAAATATCTGAAATATTTAGGTATAATGATGATATAATGATATAATATCGCGTCATTATAATAATATTAATGACGCAGCCGCGGAAACACCTTCTACGCACTCAGCAACCTGAGAAAGGGGCTCCGAAATCCCGAAGCATGTCGTTGGATGACGACAAATTGTGTAAGTGAATGACCGTAATTACATATAAATGATATGATTTAAAAAAAAAAGGTTTTAAGGTATAATCATAGTACAAACACAAAGACATTCATCCCAACTGGAATTATATTAAGGTCAATGTGGGGAAGTCCGGCATACTTCATTATACAGGGTAAGAGTAATTTTTTCTAGCCTCATAATGCTACTAGCGCCATGTGATTTGAACTAACACCACAATACTGGTTTTATCGACCACAAAGTAATCCGCGCTCTTATTTTAAATGCTAAGGTATAGTCGTTAGACGGAGTCGCCCTGTAGTCGGACTTCCCCACATTGACCTTATTAGAATAGATAGAGTCTGTGCGAAAAGAGAACCGACATAGAATTTGACGGCGCCCATTTGTATTAATCAACCCACGGCTGGTTGCGTGGGGTTTATCCCTAGGTCTTTGACCCAAAACCTCCAAAATTTTATATGATTAAGGTTAAAGACCTGGGCATAAACCCCACACGACCAACCGACGGTTAATTAAATACAAATGCGTGACCTCAAATTCTACGCCGGTTCTCTTTCCGCACAGACTCTAAACCAAAAGGATGGGTATATTACTTACTTGGCCAGTAGCAGTCTTGATGAAATTGTTTATCACTAATTTGCCCCAAGAGTTTGGTATCTTGTCCATAACAACAGTTTTACACCTAATTAGTTCTGCACTTTTTGAATCTGACGCGATATTTTCTTCTAAATCCTTTGCTTTAAGGACTGTACTGGAATTAGCAACGCCAATATTTTTTTCCTTGTTCTTTGAATCAGATAAGACAATATTTTCTAAAACGGTATTTGATTTCATTGCAAGTATAGAAGCAGCTATATTTTCTGCCACACTCTTTGATTTAGTGACTGTATTATCTGCTCTGGTATTGGAATTAGCAACGGCAATATTTTTTATTTCGTTTTTTGAATTAGATGCAACTGTATTTTCTACCCCGGTCTTTGATTTCAATGGAAGTATAGAAGCGGCTATATTTTCAGCCACATTCTTTGATTTAGCTGCTTTATTTTCTATTCCCTCCTTTGAAGTTGATCCTACGACATGTTCTGTATCGTTCTTTGGATTAGGCGCATGCGCATCGCCTATATTTTCTGTTTCATTCTTTGAATCTGAAACGACTATATTTTCTGTCTTTGTATTTCGCGCGCTATCTCTAAGGTCGTAGAATGAATAAGTTTCTTCATTATTTATTACATTTTCGAAGGGTACTTTCTCTGGTGCAATCATTTTTTTAAAGTCATTCTTAATATCATCCAGTGTTGGATATTTGTATGATTGGCAAGGTTCTTCGTCACTATCTTGCATTTCAATCCCACCATTGGGACACCTACAATTTATACCAATGTTAATAATTTTCTTAATAAAAATTACTTTTCGTGTTTTCTTTTAATAAATTATAATTAATAATAATTCAATAAATCGGGAACTTAACTCACCAAATTGTCTGTTGTCTTCTAAATAATTTGATGTGATTTATTACTTTTTCTGACCTTCCTATTTTAAACTTTTTATAATAATTACCTGTACAAAAAATAGTTTAATAATGGATTTAAATATAAATCATCTGTAAATCATCTGTTTATTAACAATAAATATAATGTATAACTATTGTTTCCAAAAAGAATACAATTATTAATTTTCAGTATTCAAATGCATGTGCGAATCAGGAGTCTGTTCATCCATAAGCCACCACCAAATAAATGGCAAAGAAAACGTTAGCATGTGAAGTGCAGTGCAGTGTTCATTTGCAAAATGTGCAATTCGCTTGGCATAAATACCTACCATTTGCATAATAAATGTATCGCAAAAAAGTATTTTGGGTGAACATAGATTTCTAACTGTAAAAGAATTGAAATTGGAATCTGTCCAATAGATTTTGGGTTTATTTGTTACAAAATTACATGCAAAAAAACTTACCAAAATCTACCTTGACTGTTATATCATTATTAAAGCACCGAATGCCTTGCATATCCCAGAAAACTTGTCTACAATCTTCAATATTCAAAAATCTTATTTCACATCCTCTTGCATTTGGGTTTTCTGGATGTTTCATCTTTGACTTTTTAATAAAGTATGTAGGTTGATTTACATCCTGAAACAAAGACAGAAAACCTAGCGTTTAATTTCATGAGACTCTTTATCTATTATGTGACTCCTATAAACATAATTATTTCCATGCTGGATTGGGAGTGATAGAAAAACATAGAATGTGCCAGCTGCATCTCCTCCCGGGCATGTTGTAAAAACCAGCTAAGGG
Organism: Scrobipalpa atriplicella; assembly: GCA_029255725.1. Taxonomy (NCBI): domain Eukaryota; kingdom Metazoa; phylum Arthropoda; class Insecta; order Lepidoptera; family Gelechiidae; genus Scrobipalpa; species Scrobipalpa atriplicella. The sequence continues at coordinate 36,811 of JARACY010002032.1, forward strand.
ATTTGAGGGATTCAGTATATTGCAATTTAGGCGATGGGCTGACAACCCGTCACTATAGCAATAAACATAATCATCTGTAATATAATTCAGAGTATTATGTATGAAAGATATTTAAAAAGTATATATTATACTTACAAAGCTGGTCATCATCCGCATAAGTGTGATAACATGATAAAATTGGAACCAATTTGGTAAATTAGTAACATATAGTGCTCTGCACCATAGATACGCTTGACGTTTGAATTTGTGTATTGCATCCTGTAGTTCAGGTGTTTGCTTGTGCATCTTGGTTCTCTCTTTAAACATTTTCCTGATCTGTTTTAGCGACCATTCAGGATTAAAATCTATCCCGAAGAGTCTGCAAATTTCTTCAACTGTCCCTTTGTATATTGGGATCCTTTTAGCATCTACTTGATTCTTTTTTTTATTTTGCTGGAATTTTGAATTCCTTCTTCGGTTTGTTATGATTTCAGGTATGTCTTTTAATATTTTTGGTGCAGAAAGAAATGTTTGGTTATTGTTAATTCCGTCATCGGACTCGTCGTCAGTGTCCTCTATCTCAATTATTTGTGTTTGATCGCATATGATCACATCATCATCACTTTCACCTGCCTCCATCATTTGTTCATTGGATTGACAAAATGGGGTGACAAATGAATAATTTTCTGTTATATTATATATTACATTATTATAAATGTGGAAGGTAAGGTACCTCTCCACCTGTTGTTGATAATAATATTATACCTACTTTTAAAGATATTATCTTTAGTTTTCTTGCGGTATTATGGCTGGAAAGTTTAAGGGGAACATATAATTGGCTTACGATAAATAGCAAAAAGATATAGGTAATACTCACCAGACAATGTTTATTTTATAAGGATTTTATAAAAACAAGCAAAATATAAAAAATCCAAACGTAAACTATTTGACATTGACACATTGGTAGCAATTCGTTTCGTAGTTGCAAAAATCACGACTTAACTATACCTGTCATTTTCTATCATGAGAGAACAGAAAGGGACAGCAATAATTATAGGTTTTTTTTTTAAGTTCTCCCATATTATAAGGGAAGGCGAAGAGCTTGAGCCCATGCAGCCTAGTCTTCAGTATTATTGTGATAGTGTAGTGGGACTAGCATAATAATGTGCCGGTTAGTAGTGAAAGACAATATAGTGAAAGTGAGAAATGAAGTACAGAAATCCTATTTGGTTCGACTCGACACTCCCGCGTAAATCAACCATCGGAATGTGAGCTCCGCACTCGCATTCCAATGAGTTCTAGATTAGGTTGGGGTTTTGCGCGGGGAACATGAAAAATCTAACGGACTTGTTCCTCGCTCCTAAAAATTAGTTCCTTGCAGTGTTTGTTGTATTAATGTGGTGGATTTAACATAATGATCTGCTGACGAGAAACAATAATGGCGAGAGTGAGAAGCAAAGGAAGGCGCTACCGTACGATTCAGATTGTTATCTCCGCGCAAAAGTCTGTTGAGCATTGGAATGTGAATCACTGGCGCATTCTAGTGACTTTAGTTTGAGGTTAGTGTAGGTTAGATTAGGTTAAGAAGACTGAAGACAAAATAATACTTTGAAGACTAGGCAGCACTAAAAAATCATCATAAAACGCTATGTAGATTTGATTTGGTACATGTTTTAAGGGTACTACGGGTAGAGGCGGTCTTATTGCTAACTGCAACATTTCTTCATAAAACGCTATGTACATGTTTATAAGAGTACTACGGGTAGAGGCGGCCTTATTGCTAACTTGCAGCAACATTTCTTCATAAAACACTATGTAGAGTTGATCTGATACATAATTATGTTTATAAAAGTAGGTAATACGGGTAGAGGCGGTCTTATTGCTAACTGCAACATTTCATCATAAAACGCTATCGTACATCAGGAACGCGTAAAACGAAGTTTAGTTACCCCACAGAAAATGCTAGCCAGGTTTCTTTGTATGACATGGTGGATCTAAGCTCAGTGTTTTTTTTTTTATTATCAGTTATCATATTATCACCTTACCTACTATTCGTTGCGTTGCGTGACCAAAGCACTTAGTACAGTATGATCTCTATCTCAAAAAGTAAAAAAATAGCCACATGTTTACGTGCTACATAGTTCTATAATAAGCTAGTAATTGCTAAGATGAGGCTGCGATGAAACCTTCCTTTGGGTTTTCGCTTATGTTCTGACGTGTTACTGACACACAATTAATTGCATCAACGTTATTATAGCATTTTTATCTTGTTCATCTAGTCTAGTCCATCGCACAGGAAGTTATGTTATTGTTTGTCAAGGGTTTTCCGTCGACATGCGACGCGTGGGTTATAAAGGCTGGAGTGGAGTGGGCTGCGTCAATGAGCAGTGACAGGGTGCGATGAGACATCAGTTGTGCTTGGCGGTGTTAGCCGTCTCCGTGGTGGTGGCCTGCGGAATAAATTTAGCCGCGCCACCGGCCGCACCATTAATCGTCACTTTAGATGGAGTTAGAACTAGTTACGATGACGACCTATATTTAAAACGCGTAAGTGAACTTGAATGCTTTTCTTTTCTTATGGCTAAGGTCTTTGTCTCTTGTCGTGCCGGTCATCATACCGGTTAAGCAAAGCTCAACCATATACCTAAGTAAAATCCCACGGATGTTGCAAAAGCCAACAATCCAGGAAATGGGTAGGACGGTAGAAGGGTTATCCTGTCTGCTAATAGTTCAAGTTAAAGTAAAAAATAAAATGTCTCTTAGCCAACGCTTCTTAGCCAGTCAAGTTAGCAAGCGTTTTCGGGTTATGCATGTCCAGCTAGCTTGTCGTAACGAAGACACCTCTAGTTAGACTTTTTCATAAATCATATTGCATATCTACAGGTTGCTAGACAAGCAGATCAAATGACGCCGCCCCCGCCACCTCCTGATCAACCGCCTCCACCACCACAGGGCCCACCGGAAGGACAGCCTCCACCGCCACCACCACCACCGGAAGAATGGAAACCACCATTCCGCAGGAGACGTGAAGCCAAGGGTGGAGGCTCCATGCCCACGAGGAAAGGCTGAACCGTCTCAACAGAACATTGGTTTAAACGATGACATTGATATTCTGATACCGGTACTCTGATTTCTTTTACAGCTGTGAGTAACAATAAAATTATTTATCAAGCATTTTATGTTCGAAGTTTATTTCTTTGAATTTCCTTTTCACATCCCTAAATTACTCAGAGACATTCCTCATTCATCCAATCCCAATCCATCAGACTCTCCCTCCCAACTCAGCCTCAGCTTGTGCCACGCGTATGTATCCGAATCCGAATGTGTAAAATTTAAAAAAGAAAAACCTCGTTGACAATTCTAGTAACAGATTCATATTCCTAATAAATAAAGTCGTTATCCATTTCTTGGCTAGTGTACAATCATTCCAAACATGCTACCCGTTAAGCAAGCAATGTCAAGCAAAACCTAATTTATATTTTCAGTTAACGTGTTATGTTAACCATTTCCTGAATTGATTTGTGTCAAAATTTACGAAAGGTTATTTTGTGAAATAAAATGTTATTTTTTCATAGAATTACATGAATTGTAAAAGAAACTTTAATTGAGGTTAACATTTTAAAATTAGCATCTCGCACAATGCTGCGAAATCTAACAAAAAGTTCTAACTTGGTTCCTAACCTAAGTGGAAGGGTGAGGTTTCCCCAGCGATTCAAAGGTACCATCATCGAGAGATGGGCCGATTACTGGAAAAACATGTATATAGATTACAAACAGATGCTGCTGGATTTGAGAACTGACATCCAGGAAGACCCCAGAAAAGCTGCGATCTGGGTAACTGGCCTAGGCACTGCATTGTTACTGGCTAAAAACAATCCCGATGAACTAGACTTCAGAGATTCCTTGAAGCGGTTTGGAAACGAAATCTTTTTTTGCAGCGAAAATTGTAGAAACCCTAAATCATTAGAGCATGTGCGATACATTGAGAACTGCTACAACCAAGGTACACTGCACTACATGAGCCTCGGGATAGCCTCAATTATGTACACTACGGATATGACTGAACGCTGTGACTTGTACAAAAACCATTGTTCTCATCTGAAGCCCTCATACTTTAGTTTTCCATCAAGAATAGTAGATGTTGGTATCATGGGGCGCTGGTGGAATATCTTTATAAAAACAACAAACTATGACATCAAAGATTAGCATTAACTTGTTTAGTAGAATAACTATTTAATGTATTGTTATTGATTATTGTTTTGAGTAGAGAAATAAAAGTAACAAATTGTTGAAGAGAATGTTGTATTTTGTTTCTTCCTTAATGTTAAAAACAAATAATGTATAAAACCTAAGAACTTCTCACAATCATCCCATGCGCTGGTTTATCCTAAAATGCAAATCTAAAAACATAAATCACCACTAAGTGAACCCTGAAAATATATATATTCTTCTATAAACATTTTCAATATGGAACACATGAACTATTCATAATACAGAGTGCTATGCTAATTTAATTGCGTGCCATAGCATAAGGGGTGTTTCAGTAATGTATAAGGAGCCCATTAAAAAAAAATACCAACACAAATAACCAAAAGCCGGTATTTATTATGATTCCAAGAGCTGCGCCTACCTCTCGTGCTATAACCGAGCGCGCGCGAGTCGCTATCATTGGTCGATGCGACTATCGACCAATGATAGCGACTCCGCGCGCGCGTATGGTTATAGCACGAGCAGGTAGGCGCAGCTATTGGAATCATAAATACCGGCTTTTGGTTATTTCTGTGTTGGTTTTTTACTTTTTTATGGGCTCCTTATACGTTACTGAAAAACCCCCTTATGCTATAGGCACGCAATTACATTAACACCCTGTATATTGTTGACAAGAACAAAACAACAAACAAAACCTTTTCCATGTATAAAGGATCAAAAAGCAGCCTACATGTTTTTCCAAGGTTTATAATTAAATTAAAACAAAGAAACACTAATAGATTTGGCAAATTAAACATGCATCATTCTCTCCTTCACATCATATTCTAGACACATTTCATTACATCAAAGAAAAACATATAAGCTGCCAAAAAGAAATACCACATAAAGCAGACCTTACAAGTAATAATGATTTTAATTTTCAATTTGTGCCAGATATGATAAGATAATCCATAAATAAACTACTTTCACAAGTTTATCCCAATGAACAAAATTTCCTTCTCATCCATACAATAGTAAATTAAGGTGTTTCTATTATAATATCAAAATATCTTAAAAAATATAAATAGTCATTGATTTCCAACAATGTGATTAAAACAAAATCATCCTTTAGTAAAGAAATAAAAATCACCACTTTGATTACAATGAGTTATGTTCTTAAAAAGGGAACAATAATAAAATTACAGTTATGTAATAAAAATGTCTGAAAAAGGGTTCTAAACTCAAAAAATTACTGTCGAAAACAGCATGAAAATAATTTCATCTCAATCGAACAACGCAATCAAACTAAAATGAGTCGCACGCGACGACTTCGTATTAAATAAATATAAACAAAATGTATCCTTTGAAAAAGAAAATATTTCACTAAGCTCTCGTCGAAGCTATTTTATTTACCAAATTAAATTAATTAGGTAATAATTTAATCAGAATAAATGTTTTTAGAAACGTGGTATCTTCACCAACAACTAAATTATAAATTAATGATGTTAATGATTTTGTTTCTTCGTAATCATAATTCTAGAAGTAGCGGGACAGTAGGTAATGTTCTATATTTGTTCATATCACAGTATTATAAGGGCAGCGATGCAGACGCCGCGTATCCGGTGCGCCGGGTGTAGGGCACTCAGTACAGGGAGCCCGGTACTGGGTGCGGGGCGCCCGGTACAGGGTACAGGGAGCCCGATACTGGGTGCGGGGCGCCCGGTACAGGGTACAGGGTACAGGGAGCCCGGTACTGGGTGCGGGGCGCCCGGTACAGGGTACAGGGAGCCCGGTACTGGGTTCGGGGCGCCCGGTACAGGGTACAGGGAGCCCGGTACTGGGTGCGGGGCGCCCGGTACAGGGTACAGGGAGCCCGGTACTGGGTGCGGGGCGCCCCGTACGGCGCCCATCACACATTATGGCTTAGGGCAACAATCATACATTTGAATAGTATTCTGGCAGTTTAAACGTTTAATTTGATATCCTAGTGTAGAACAGTAAAAAAAATAACACCTGTCCACTGAGAAATTAATGTAAGGTACGTGAATAATTTACATCTATCACAATATTCAGACTTTACTTAACAGTTACGATACGATAGTTAAATATTTTATACATACAGATAAACGAGAGTAGCGGATACGAGTAAACGTTATATTAGTTACGGCATTATGCACAATCACAGATAAATACAAAGTATAACAAGCAAACTACACAACGGAAAATTTCAAACAAAACATTAAATAAAACAAAAACACGAGAAATCAGGGCTCCTTCATTCACATAAAGCGTCTCGCACACAGGCGCCGCCTGCAGTGGCGGTGGTGGCGATAGCGGATAATGGTATCGATTCGTATGCGCACAAAATCACTAAATCTTGACTCAAATCGTCACCTATTATTGTCTATCCTGTCTATCCTGAGAGAACAGAAAAGGACGGCAACGATGAAGATTTGGTTAAGTTTTGCTCTCCACGAATCGATAGCAATGTTTTCATATATTTTTTTTACAGTGCGTGTATGCAATTATACATACGTTTTGAAGGAACACACCTCCCCGCTACCGCCACCGCAGGCCGCGCCTGTGTGCGAGACGCTCAAAGATACGTCACATGCAAAATCGAAAATGTGTGAAATCAATGATTCAGACTACTCAGAAAAATGAAACTCTAATGATAACGAAACGAAACTAATTATTCAGGTCTTTAGCCCGCGACCTGCGACCGACATCTCGAGTTAAATAACCGTTAAACACACGCAAACCGGCTAGATTACATTCAATTACATCTCCTAATCATCCCAACCAATTGTTGTTGATTATAAAATTAAGTACTCGTTTCAATTAGATTTTTAAATAAGTACTTATAGATTAATTCAGAAGGGAGATATTAGGAAGACCCCAAGACCTTATAAAGGGTGAATGGGACAGAAACTAATAGGCGTTGCTCAAACAACTTTCACAAAGAAATTCTTTCAGGAAGCTAAAAATACACCACGATCAGACAATAATTTGTATGCAATCCATCCATTTTATTATTCATTTCCCGAAAGGTATTCTTCGTGATGTTCAGTTTCGTTGACAGAGCAACCCCTATCAGTTTGGGGGAAGCTGTCCCTTACACCCTACACATAGGTGTTAAGCTTTAAAGATCTGTGAATTCTAATATTGATAATGAATGTGCCGACACGCAAATAAATAAAGCTTAGTCCAGATGCAACAGTGGTTTGTTGTGACTTCTGGCGCGAGTTTCCTCATTCAGGATAAGGAAATATGGTATATATATTGTATCGCGTGCCGCAACATGAATGTCACGCAATACTGCATCAAGTCGCAAACTTGTATCAACCGAACGATCATTTGACAGTAATTTTGGCTACTCAAATATGAAGTGGTTGTTTATTATTTAGCTTCCAGGATTCCGTGTACCAAAACAGAGCACAGGTGGCGCCACCATTCGTATTAAACAAACATTTTCATCAATATATTACGATTTGCTTCCCAACAACATGAATAACATAATAGGCATTTAAAAAAGATTTATACTGATTATAAATTATGATAATATGGGTAATAAACTTAATTATACGCTATTTTCCTACTGATCAAATCAGCAACTTTTTATGAAATGTCAAATACGCTTTTTTGTATGAAAATAATGAGATATGACATTCACTCCTCAGTAAATATTTCAAATAAATTTTAACTCTATTAATAAATCTTTTTTAAATGCCTATTATGTTATTCATGTTGTTGGGAAGCAAATCGTAATATATTGATGAAAATGTTTGTTTAATACGAATGGTGGCGCCACCTGTGCTCTGTTTTGGTACACGGAATCCTGGAAGCTAAATAATAAACAACCACTTCATATTTGAGTAGCCAAAATTACTGTCAAATGATCGTTCGGTTGATACAAGTTTGCGACTTGATGCAGTATTGCGTGACATTCATGTTGCGGCACGCGATACAATATATATACCATATTTCCTTATCCTGAATGAGGAAACTCGCGCCAGAAGTCACAACAAACCACTGTTGCATCTGGACTAAGCTTTATTTATTTGCGTGTCGGCACATTCATTATCAATATTAGAATTCACAGATCTTTAAAGCTTAACACCTATGTGTAGGGTGTAAGGGACAGCTTCCCCCAAACTGATAGGGGTTGCTCTGTCAACGAAACTGAACATCACGAAGAATACCTTTCGGGAAATGAATAATAAAATGGATGGATTGCATACAAATTATTGTCTGATCGTGGTGTATTTTTAGCTTCCTGAAAGAATTTCTTTGTGAAAGTTGTTTGAGCAACGCCTATTAGTTTCTGTCCCATTCACCCTTTATAAGGTCTTGGGGTCTTCCTAATATCTCCCTTCTGAATTAATCTATAAGTACTTATTTAAAAATCTAATTGAAACGAGTACTTAATTTTATAATCAACAACAATTGGTTGGGATGATTAGGAGATGTAATTGAATGTAATCTAGCCGGTTTGCGTGTGTTTAACGGTTATTTAACTCGAGATGTCGGTCGCAGGTCGCGGGCTAAAGACCTGAATAATTAGTTTCGTTTCGTTATCATTAGAGTTTCATTTTTCTGAGTAGTCTGAATCATTGATTTCACACATTTTCGATTTTGCATGTGACGTATCTTTGAGCGTCTCGCACACAGGCGCGGCCTGCGGTGGCGGTAGCGGGGAGGTGTGTTCCTTCAAAACGTATGTATAATTGCATACACGCACTGTAAAAAAAATATATGAAAACATTGCTATCGATTCGTGGAGAGCAAAACTTAACCAAATCTTCATCGTTGCCGTCCTTTTCTGTTCTCTCAGGATAGACAGGATAGACAATAATAGGTGACGATTTGAGTCAAGATTTAGTGATTTTGTGCGCATACGAATCGATACCATTATCCGCTATCGCCACCACCGCCACTGCAGGCGGCGCCTGTGTGCGAGACGCTTTATGTGAATGAAGGAGCCCTGATTTCTCGTGTTTTTGTTTTATTTAATGTTTTGTTTGAAATTTTCCGTTGTGTAGTTTGCTTGTTATACTTTGTATTTATCTGTGATTGTGCATAATGCCGTAACTAATATAACGTTTACTCGTATCCGCTACTCTCGTTTATCTGTATGTATAAAATATTTAACTATCGTATCGTAACTGTTAAGTAAAGTCTGAATATTGTGATAGATGTAAATTATTCACGTACCTTACATTAATTTCTCAGTGGACAGGTGTTATTTTTTTTACTGTTCTACACTAGGATATCAAATTAAACGTTTAAACTGCCAGAATACTATTCAAATGTATGATTGTTGCCCTAAGCCATAATGTGTGATGGGCGCCGTACGGGGCGCCCCGCACCCAGTACCGGGCTCCCTGTACCCTGTACCGGGCGCCCCGCACCCAGTACCGGGCTCCCTGTACCCTGTACCGGGCGCCCCGAACCCAGTACCGGGCTCCCTGTACCCTGTACCGGGCGCCCCGCACCCAGTACCGGGCTCCCTGTACCCTGTACCCTGTACCGGGCGCCCCGCACCCAGTACCGGGCTCCCTGTACCCTGTACCGGGCGCCCCGCACCCAGTACCGGGCTCCCTGTACTGAGTGCCCTACACCCGGCGCACCGGATACGCGGCGTCTGCATCGCTGCCCTTATAATACTGTGATATGAACAAATATAGAACATTACCTACTGTCCCGCTACTTCTAGAATTATGATTACGAAGAAACAAAATCATTAACATCATTAATTTATAATTTAGTTGTTGGTGAAGATACCACGTTTCTAAAAACATTTATTCTGATTAAATTATTACCTAATTAATTTAATTTGGTAAATAAAATAGCTTCGACGAGAGCTTAGTGAAATATTTTCTTTTTCAAAGGATACATTTTGTTTATATTTATTTAATACGAAGTCGTCGCGTGCGACTCATTTTAGTTTGATTGCGTTGTTCGATTGAGATGAAATTATTTTCATGCTGTTTTCGACAGTAATTTTTTGAGTTTAGAACCCTTTTTCAGACATTTTTATTACATAACTGTAATTTTATTATTGTTCCCTTTTTAAGAACATAACTCATTGTAATCAAAGTGGTGATTTTTATTTCTTTACTAAAGGATGATTTTGTTTTAATCACATTGTTGGAAATCAATGACTATTTATATTTTTTAAGATATTTTGATATTATAATAGAAACACCTTAATTTACTATTGTATGGATGAGAAGGAAATTTTGTTCATTGGGATAAACTTGTGAAAGTAGTTTATTTATGGATTATCTTATCATATCTGGCACAAATTGAAAATTAAAATCATTATTACTTGTAAGGTCTGCTTTATGTGGTATTTCTTTTTGGCAGCTTATATGTTTTTCTTTGATGTAATGAAATGTGTCTAGAATATGATGTGAAGGAGAGAATGATGCATGTTTAATTTGCCAAATCTATTAGTGTTTCTTTGTTTTAATTTAATTATAAACCTTGGAAAAACATGTAGGCTGCTTTTTGATCCTTTATACATGGAAAAGGTTTTGTTTGTTGTTTTGTTCTTGTCAACAATATACAGGGTGTTAATGTAATTGCGTGCTATAGCTTAGGGGGTTTTTCAGTAACGTTAAAGGAGCCCATAAAAAATGTATAAAAAAACAACAACAAGAAATCAAATAACCAAAAGCCGGTATTTATGATTCCAATAGCTGCGCCTACCTGTCGTGCTATAACCAATACCGCGCGACGCGGGAGTCGCATCGACCAATGATAGCGACTCGCGCGCGCTCGGTTATAGCACGAGAGGTAGGCGCAGCTCTTGGAATCATAATAAATACCGGCTTTTGGTTATTTGTGTTGGTATTTTTTTTTAATGGGCTCCTTATACATTACTGAAACACCCCTTATGCTATGGCACGCAATTAAATTAGCATAGCACTCTGTATTATGAATAGTTCATGTGTTCCATATTGAAAATGTTTATAGAAGAATATATATATTTTCAGGGTTCACTTAGTGGTGATTTATGTTTTTAGATTTGC